>VZRZ01002000.1:24908-35741 GCA_013398175.1 Climacteris rufus
CATCCACGCTGCAAACCCCACATCCACGCTCAAGGTCTGTCTCAGCAGGGCCCACAGGAAGGGAGATGCCCCAACGCTGGGATGGAAGCACAGCCCAGTGGCAGCAGGGACACAGCCTGGGGGACAGCGCTGGCACCCGCCGTGTCCCCGTCAATGGATCACAGGAACGATGCCCCTCCCACTCTGAGGGGCTACTTCACATTGATCAGATCATGGAAAACAAACTCAATTAAAAATTCAGTGGGAGTTCTGCTGTTTGAAAGCAAAGCCCAAGGACAGGATCATTTCCCAGTGACCCAGCTGCAGCCCAGCTCCAGGGCAGGCACAGAGACCCCGAACCTGAGCTCACCCCTGTGCTGCCATCCCTGGCCAGCCTCGGCCGGCATCCAGGGCAGGGACAGGAGCCAGGAGGGCAGGGAGCCCCAGCCAAGCCTTTTCCTAGTGCATCTATTGCAGGTTTGTGGGATAAATGCTGACCCCGAGCTCCCCCGTTCACATCAGGCTCTAACACAGCTCTCATCAATCCCAGAACTGCTGTCACCCGCTTTAAAATGTGGACTCTGCAGCTAAAGGTGGCCAACCTCAGGGGCAGAAGGATTAAGGAGGAATTTGCTTCTCTCTGCAGACATCTTGATGAGCAGGAGGGGAAAACTCATTTCTCTGTGTGCTCACGCTTTCTCCTCTGTGCTATTTTCAAAATTGTTTGCTGACTCACATCTCCCGATAATCCTGTTCTCCAGCTGCTCATTACACTTGGTATTTACTGCTGGACTTGTTTGGCTTGGACAATGATCACACTATCACACTGTATTTTGCCTCAGCAGCCAAGCCCAACTCCTAAATCCACTTCTCTCTGTATAATTCCAAGTACAAACCCTTCTCCCTGATACCAACTCGCCATTCTGGGAACGTTCTTCCTATCAATCCCATTGATCAAAGCTGGTAAAATCCCAATACAAATGAATACACCAGAAGCAATGGTATTCCAAATTAACATGCAAAATGCACATACAATTCCAAACAGCATCCAGGACTTCAGAGCAGTAACACTGAGCTGCCCAAACTGCCAGGATGTGGTATATGGTCGCTATATAATTTTTTTTTTTTCTTTTTACTGCAGGCCAGGCTTGGCTAGCAAGAATCCTTCAAGGCTGATGAGCCCCGTTATGACAAACTGTTCCATTCACACCCTTTGCCAGTGTCCAGTTTCAAACTAAAGCCAATCCTATTTTTGCCAATCAGAGCAAGAGTGTAACAGCTGCATTCCCAGTAACACAGAGCTCCCTCAGCTTCAGGCTTGGGTTTTACCTTTCCAATTACTGCTCCGAGGAGGTATTTTACTACCTAGTGTACATAGACACATCTTTCCCCCATCTGCACTTTGTTTCCTGTAAAGGAAAATCTGAATCCTTGTTAGAAAATGCCTTTCTTTTAGGGGACCTTCTGCACCTGCACAGGGGCTCTCAGCCCTCCACTGCACTGAAGAGCAATGGGATGTCCTCTTGCTGCTTCTGAATATTTCATTGAGAACAATAAAATAATCACATGGGAGTCTCATTTTCTGTTCCTATCTTTTGCCAGACAATTTTAGGCATTAATTTTTTTGTATTAAGCAAGAGATTAAGCAAGAAAGAGATGCATTCCCCACTCCTGAGGTGTTGGTCAGCCTGGCCTGGAGCAGAGGAGGTAGATAACGATTATCTTTTAAAACAAGGTAAGAAGCCCAAGCATTTGAAATCATAGAAGAAAGGTTCCCTCCATGTGCCTGTCACAAATGCAATGCTGAAGTTCACTCTATCCTCCAAAAGTTGTTTCAGACAGCAACACTGGAAGGCAAAGCAACCCAAAGAATGTCATTGGTACAGCCTGTAGATTCTTCCACTTTCTGGTTTTGCAAATATAACCACCTAAGGAGGTTCAGGCCATCATTAGGAGCTGGACAGGCAGTGTTTTCCAATGCTGCTTCTTACTCAGCTGGATTTATCCTGCAATCAGCTGCTCCCAAGAGACACACACACACACAAAACCCAAATAAACAAAAACCCTTTCTAAAACAGGGGTGTTGCTGAGAAACTACAATTATACATGAAAGCAGACTGGGGGATTAAAAAAACCCAACAGAGCAGCCCATCATGCAATAAACTGCCATGGAATACCTTAAAATGGTTGGATTTGAATCAGAGCTGACAGCAGCCACGTTTGAGATCCAGGTATCCCATGTCACAGAGTACAGAATCACCAAATCCCGGGATGGGTTGGGTTGGAGGGACCTTAAAGCCCACCCAGTGCCACCCCTGCCATGGGCAGGGACACCTCCCACTGTTCCAGGGGGCTCCAAGCCCTGTCCAGCCTGGCCTTGGGCACTGCCAGGGATGGGGCAAAGTTCTCTGGGCAAAGTGGTGTCCTGTGGTGACTGAGTTTTGGTGGATGGAGCCACGGTCTGCCATGGCTTAAAAGAAAAATATTCCAACTATTCCATTTACAAAGTCTTTGTGCACAGAGAGGTGGTGGTGTAGCTGCTCAGCCTCTGTGAACTTCCCAGAATCAGGTTTTAATGGGAGAGTTGAGCTACGCACTGGCACGACCCTGGATAAATCCATAGGCCAGGAAGAGATCAGAACCATGTGCCATCAACTGGTTAAAGCTGCCTGAAGTACTTCCAAGACACAATCTGGCTCCCACACTAATTTACAGAATTATTCAGGATAAAAGAAAAGGAAAAGCAGAGCAGAACAAAATACCTATTCCCATGATTTCAGAGCTTTTAGCATAACTGCAGACTTTTGCTCAAGCCAACTATTATTAAAGTCCCATTTTGATGGAGCTTGTGAAAAAGAAAAAAAATCTTGTTTAAAAATAACAACCCCCCAACCTGAGTAAGTGGAGAGCAGGCAGAGTGAGAAAGCAGCACAGAACAAGTGAAAAGGAAAGTGGCCTCACTAAAGCACATTGGTGCCTCCAACACCCTGCAAAGTTGCACTGCTTTGCTTCACACTACTCAGCCTATTTTGGGGAATCCAGCCTCTCAAAGCCCCAAACACCAGGAATGTTTCCATAACAAACATTAATACAGCTCTTTCTTACCTGCACAAAGCACAGATCTATGTAATTATTTATGAACTGATGTGTACAGACTGTGCACAGTTCCATACACCACGCTTGATCCTTTTCAAATTAAAATTCCCCAGGAACATGGCTAAGGCTCACCACAAAATTACCTGTCAAAATGTGAGATGCCTGAAGCTGCTGTTTATGGGTTCAGCTTCTTCTCAAAGCCTTGGTGACCACACACAAGGAAGAAACTGCACTACAGGGAACACAGAATTAATCTGGCTCTTCCCTCTACCTGCGTTCCAGGCGTTGCCCTGTGCCCCCAGCAGCCACGAGGGTGATTCCCAGGAATCACACCAGGAGTGCCTCCCAGTGGGGATGCAGGATATGCTGGGGTGAAGCAGAGAATGCTCCTCAGCTAACAAAGCTCTGCTGCTCCCCTTGGAATATCCAAAGCTCCCAAAGAGCTCCTCTGCCATGAGCCTGGACCCTGGAGGGGGGTTAGGGTGGGCTGGGCTGGGGTTTTTTGGGGGAGGTTTGGGCCAGCTCTGATGTGTTCTTTTCCATACTTCCAGAAGAACCAGCTATGCCTGAAAAACCTGAATGCAGACTTGGTGGTGGGGCTGGACACAAAGGCTCACTCACTGAGCCCTCTGCCTGTGCCTCACTGGGACTGTACAGGAAGGCAGAAGGTCCCTGAGTGTCCCTGGGCTCAGCCTGCACTTGATGGTCACACAGCACAACACTGGGTGCCCCAGCTGTCCTGGGACCACTGGCTTTGCACTCATAGCACTTTCTGAAAGGACACAGCATTCCTGGGGGCTGGGTAGGGCTTTAATAGATTAGAAAACTCTCTTCTGACTTCAGCTAAAAAAGAAGAAAAAAAAATTGAATGAAACAGCACAAGCAAAATGTATCTTCCTCTTTCTCCTGGGTTCATGAGCCTGCAAATCCCTTTTGGTTTAGTCCAGCTTCTCTCCTGCTCTTCCCCCAAAGGATGGATCTCCTGCCCAGCTCCTCTGCCTCTGTCCTGGCTCCCCTGGAGCCTCCAGGCACAGCACTAATCCCCATATCCTGCTCTTCCAGACCAGGCTTTCAAACACAGGCCTCTCGAAGAAAATGTCACCCAACTTACTCACAACTGTCTGAGAACCACCCAGACAGTTTCCATAGCACCCAGGAATTGTCACAGAAACATGGATTTGTTCTCACTGCAAATACTGCACCAAAATCACCTCACCTCCTCAGTCTGGGGGTAAGGAACACCCAGAGGTGCTCAGAAAGCACTGCCACAGTGCACTCTGGGGTCTCTCTGCCACTGTCAGAAACATCTGCACTCTCAAGGGATTAAAGGATCAAGGAGGAAGGAAGAATACATTGACTCCCTAATGCTCTGCTTCCTTAGGAACTTTGTGAAATACTGACAATTCCTGCTCGTCCCTCACTTAGGAGTTAGCCAAGGTTTATAGATTTGATTTGGGTGGACAGGAAAAGTGTTTCAGATTTGCTACTGAAGGCAAAATTCAAAAGCAAGCTACATATAAAAACATGTCCTCATACTCAGAGGGCACAGAAAGAATATTTGACACTTTTTAACCTCTAAACCTGATCCATGGAAATCCACTACTCATCCCAGTTTGGTGAAGAACTTCCAAAAGTGCAATTCCCTGGCATCCTGTGTACCTGCAGCTCTGACCATGGTAAATTACAGAGAAACCTCGGGAATCCTCAGACAGATTTTCATGCAGCTCTAGAGGAAAACACATCCAAAACCTGATCCTTGCAAAAGTTTGGAAAATCATTCACAGCTTCAACTGCTCAACTGGCCCTGGGAATGCTGTGCTTCCATGGGTAGCCAAGGGCATCCTGTGCCCTGCAGGGAAGGGAGAGTGGAGCAGCAGGCCCAGGCCCAGAGCCCTGCCTGGTTCCTTCTCCCAAACTACTGCTGGAAAAGCAGAACACCACACTTGGTGCTGCTTGGCTGGCTGAAATCCAACAGGATTTTATCCAAATGCAGTCCCCCAGGGAGGGCTGGGAGCCACTCTTCATCCCAAGAGGGACAGAAGCTGCTGCTGCTGTAGGGATGCTCCTACACCCCATCCCTGCTTGCCCAGGGAACACAGAATTTCTGCCCTATCTGTTCCCAGGCTCTGGGAGCTGCTCTCTCCAACTCCTCTGTTCCTACAGAGTCACAGATTTCATGGTGCAAATTTCACAGAGCACCAGATGAATCCTGTATTTAGCAGCACTTCCACAGATCAGCCCACAGCTCTCATCCCTTTCTATTTCTGCCAAAAAATGGGAAGGAACAAAAGAAGGATAGCTTCAAACAAGGGAGGGATAGCACAGAGAAAAAGACTCCATGGAAATTAAAAACTCAGGAAAATGCTGCTGCAGTTCTGATTTGTACTACAAATTTAAAGACCTAAAAAGACTAACCAGTCTTATAGTCCTGGGCAGTCCCTGCAATAAATTGCCTTCTCCTAAAACCAGTAAGTACTGGAGCAATTCAGAATAAATAAGCATTTTCTCAGAGCTCATTGCACTGAAATCCAGCAAAGCAATATAATTATGGAAGGTGAAGTTTAACATTCCTAGATAGATAGATCCAAGATCCAAAGTACCAGCAAAATAATACTCTTTTTAAAAATATTATTTATTTTAATTTATTTAAAGCAAGCATCCAGTACTTACTATGGGAGTGAAATAAAGCCCTAAAGCCTAGTTTAAAAATAAATCTGCCTTTGGTGACTGGAGAACAATGGGAATCCAGACAAGAATTCAGCAGAGGCAGAGCTTTACACATAAACCACAAGAAGATTTGCAATCAGTTCAAATACAATTAGAAGAGAAGCCTGGCACTTACCAAGCACTTCAACCACTGAATTGCACAAGCACTGGCTCCTTAATAAACTGAAATGTTCTAACAGTGCTGTTGGGTATCAGGAAAAGGTTCTTCCTCCCCAGGGAATGGTCAGGAGCTCTCTCCAGGAGCTCTCAGGCCCAGGTGGGATTTTGCAGTGCCCTGTGCAGGGCCAGGAGCTGGACTGGACGATTGCTGTGGGTCTGACTCAGGATATTCCATGGTTCTGTGGACAGCAGAACCCAAGTGAACTCTGACTGGCTGGATTTACCAGCACTGCTTTGTTACCAAATATCCAGTAATAACCTGGTCATTTTACCCAAAGAACAGCGTGGGATGATCTCCAGGAAGGTACAGTTCCCCAGACAATTAATTTCAACCCCAATCCCAAGGGACTGGGTGAAACAGAAGGACACAGAGGACAACGTTGTCTGAGCCCTGGGCAAGAACTCTGCCAAGTGCCTTGGTGCCAATCCCTGCCTGGAGACAAAGCCCCCACACATTGCTGCTCTGCCTCTCCTAAAATCCCACTCACATTCTCTTTCCAAGCACTTAGGAGATCCAGGGGAACAAAGTCCAGGTATGATTTTAAAAAATGAGCAAATAAAGTGTATTGTCTGTTGTCAAATACTTCTCAGTAACTGAGATCACCCTGTTTAAGTACACAAAATGTACCAGGGACACATCTCAGCTCCTCAGTTTCACTGGAACACTTTAATTTTACCTAATGCCAGTTCTGACAAGCAACAGCCACGTTGTCATGGCAATGACAACACAACACAGTTGTTTTCTGCTCTCACTGTGCATCTGGGCACACAGGAGGGCATTTCCATTGCCATAAAACTATGTATTTCACCACATTTCTTCCCTCTCTTACTCAAGCCAGTTCTTCCCTCCAGAGCGTGGTCACAAAGGGTTTGGGAAATTCTTTGGACAGATCTCTCTGAGGCACAAATGGAAAGCCTGGGAGAAGAAGAACACTTTATATGTAGAGATTCAGCAGCTGGGGAGATGGAAAGAAGCTGATTTGTGATACCCAGATTAACACCCACGTGGCTGCTGATGCTGCAGAGTGTGCACAAGGCAAGGCCCAGGTGTGCTGAGCATCACCTTAAGATCTGGATTCACTGCCTTGCAGGAAATCACTTGCAGAAAATCTGCCTGTGAGAAAGTGGATTCTCAGAACCACACACTCGCTTTTCTAAACAACAAATTTTAATATTTAAAAAAATTAATAACACACTATTTCAACTACATCTAGGTTCTGCCAGCAAGCCTAGGAGTTAGTGAGTGGTTATTGCTATCACACACAGGGTTAGGCTTGGTTAGGACAGACAGTGATGGCACAGAACAGGCTCTACCTGAGCTCAGCTGGGACTGGTTCAGAGCCTCGGTAACAAATGCAGAGCCTGGCTTTACACTATCCATCTCCAAATCTGATAATTCAGGTGGGGAGGGGGCAGAGGGACAGACACAAGGTCAGAGAGAGGACAAGGTTCAATTAAAATATGTCCTGAGGGACTGCAGGACACCAACAACTCAACGTGTAGGGACAGCAGTTAGAGAAACAGAGCTGGAGAAATGCAGAGTTCAGTGCTGGGCATGCAAAGCTGAGGCTTCTCTGGGCTGTTCTAGGCCTGATCTGTTCTCACCTGTCCATGTCTGTGTGCAAACAGGAGTGTGAGTGAGGTGATACACTGAGCTCACAGCACGAGCAGCAAAAACGATGAGGTGAGCTGAAATAAGCTGGGTGAGCAGCCAAATCCCTGGAAAACTGAGCTGCTGGGGATGAAGGTGGATGCTACTGGTGCCTGAACAACTGCCTTGGAGCTGGCTTGGGTGTGAGCAGGGTGTGTGCAGGCTAATTCCCAATTCCAGTCTCTGCCCATGGCAGGGGGTGGAACCAGAAGATCTTTAAGGTCCCCTCTGACCCAAACCTGTATGGGATTCTGGGCTGCTGTGCACAGAGCACCCTAAGCAGAGTATTCCCTGTAAAAAGAGTATTAAAAAACTATATAAAACAGTTGTCAGTTTAGGCTGGCAAATGCTAGAGGAAGAATCAGTGATTTTAAGCACAGCACAGCTTGCAAAGGAACAGCCTTTGGTGTGGTTGGGAGACCAAGGATTTTGGGATTGTTGTCAGGGACTTTCTCTCAGTTCCAAACCCTCTGCCAGCCCTTGCCTCCCAGTCCAGAGCTCAGCTCCCTTATCTGAGGCCAAAAAAGAACTTCTAAAAGTGTCTAAAAACTGCTTCATGAGCCCAAAAAGGAACTTCCCTCTCCACCAGCAAATCCTGAACAGGACCTCAAGACTTCCATACATAAAACCCACAACTGTTCCTGAATTCCTGGTAGCAGAAGGGGTGCAGCCATGACCTGTGGGACACAGGAATATTCTAAAGCAGCCCCAGGAGTGCTCAGCCATGGGAGGATGAGGCTCTCAGTGGTGCTCTCAGAGCAGCCACAGCCAAGTTTCTCATCTCTGTGGCAATTCCATGACTCACAAAGGGACAGGGCTGTCACAAGGAATTAATTTCACAGGAAAAACAAGCAGAACCACTAATCAGCCTCATAGCTTTAAGCAGAAATATTAGAGCTGCTCTGGTGTCAAAATCTTCCTTCTCACAGCTGAGAGAGGAGGGGGACTCAACCCTGACCACTTGCATTAAGTAACCAGAAATGGGGTCATTCCTTGGTTTTGTGTTAAAAACCTAAAAAAAAGCCTGTCTGAAAAACTAGGCAGGCTAAACCCTGCCTGTATTATCTGAATTTAACTGCCACTGATCCTTGGGAGGAATTGCATCTCTGAAGGGCTCATGGATACAAGAACTTGACTTTACAAGTGGAAAAAATATAAGAAGAATCTTTTTCCCCACACCTGTGTGGCCAAAGGAAACTCCTCGGATCTTACAAGGTTTGCTATTCTGATTGCTCCCAAATTTTTTGTCAGATTATTTATCAGTGCATATGTCCAGTCATAGCAATAGATTTTGCCCTCATTCTTAAAAACTCCAGCCCAGTTTCAATATTCCCTGGCTCTTGTGGGTTGGGATATGTGCAGTGGAAGAAGCCTCACCTCACTCTCCAGGATACATCCCAGCTACAAACCCTGTTCTCCCTCTCTGGAGTCTCCTTCTGCCTGGAGGGATCTGATCATGTTGGCACATGTTCAGGAAGGTGCTCTGGAAATCAAATCTTCACACCAGGACCAGGATTCCTGCCAAATAACATTCTCCTCCTGGAGGAAGCACTGGGAATGGGAAGCACTGCCTGTTCCCCACATTGCAGGGATGCCAGCACAGTCTCTATGCCAACAGGCTGGCAGTGGGTGCATGGGTACAGGAGATATATATATATATATATATATATATATATATATATGTGTGTGTGTGTGTGTGTGTATACATGAATATTAGAGATTTTATAACACATCGATCTACAGTGTTTGCATATCCAGTTTTCAGACTGAGGAAATCCAAACAACTTCCCAGGGGGAGCTGACTTGTGTAAATGAGCCATTTGCTATAAAAAATGAAAAATCTACATGCCCAGTCCCAGGTTTCACTGACACCACGTTATTGCTGTGAGGCTTAGAGCAGCACTGGCAGGATCTAAAAAAGACCATGGCAACATGAAGCAGGACTCTGGATAAATAAACAACATATTAGTTCACTTTGGGCATTGTCAGATGTTAAGCATAAACAACATTCCCTGATCTTAAAAAAAAATAAATTTGGTTTTTGAAGGTTGTCAAGTTCTAACAAATTTTGAGAACTTTGTTTAATTCCTCCCCATCACCCATTTCTACCCTCTCTTTCTTTCACCCTGACATTCATACTTGGTCACCTGGCACTTAATTTCGTTCTTTTTAATCTTTTCAATCTTTTTATGGATTCAAAATTATTCTATCACCCCCAGAAAAGAGCTATAACCAGCTTTGTTCTTTCCCTGACTATTTTAAACCCAAATAGCTTTTAAAAAAACACCTTAGAATAAAGATTTGTTTTGCTTTCCCTAAATATCCCTCAGGGGGATATTGACCTGCACATATAGAAGAAGAAGGAAGAAAGAAAGGAGACAGAGAAACAAGGAAAGAATGAAAGCAGGAAAAAGGAATAAATGAGAACGTACAAGGGGGGAAGTAGCTCCAAGATGCTGGACGGGCTCCACGGGCAGGGGAGACTGGGAAGGGATAAATAAAAAAAAGGAAAAAAACAAAACAAAAACCAGTTGATTAAAACATGCCCCCAATGAAAATGGGCTCATTTCACACAAAGCTCACTGGGCTATAAACAGCACAATTCAACACACCCAGTCCTTCAAGTTGTTTGGTGCCAAACACCTGGGAAGTTCAGTAGGGCCCAGGAATTCCCACCCTGTGTCCCAGGTCAA
This sequence comes from Climacteris rufus, assembly GCA_013398175.1. Lineage (NCBI taxonomy): Eukaryota > Metazoa > Chordata > Aves > Passeriformes > Climacteridae > Climacteris > Climacteris rufus. The sequence goes on from VZRZ01002000.1 coordinate 35,214, forward strand.
TAAAAGCCCCAACATTTTGCATGTTTGACCTTTCAGCACAAGGCCCATCCCTGTCCTGCCAAGTAGCACAGGTTTTGTTATATATTGAATTTTCCTGCATTTCCACTGGTGCTAAAGCAGAAGCTGATTTATCTTAGGCTTCACCCAGTGCAAAAAGCAGAGTAATTGTCTCAGAGCTGTGTTTTGCTGTTGACAAAAGGTGTTTTTCCTGAAAACCATGAACTGCAGAGGAGGCAGGCTCAGCTCTGCCTGAGCCCCACACTTGTGTTCTGCGTGGAAGAGCCCAGGAAAAGCAAGGATGTGGCACTGAGAACACGGCCTGGAGCTGAGGGTGGCAGTGCTGGCAGTGGCTGGGCTGCACCCCAGTGCAGGACTTTACCCCAGTGCAGGACATTACCCCAGTGCAGGGCTCCATCCCAGTGCAGGGCTTTACCCCAGTGCAGCCTCCATCCCAGTGCAGCCTTCATCCCAGTGCAGCCTCCATCCCAGTGCAGCCTCCATCCCAGTGCAGCCTCCATCCCAGTGCAG
>VZRZ01002000.1:36204-58092 GCA_013398175.1 Climacteris rufus
TCCCAGTGCAGGTCTTTATCCCAGTGCAGGGCTTTACCCCAGTGCAGCCTCCATCCCAGTGCAGCCTTCATCCCAGTGCAGGGCTTTACCCCAGTGCAGCCTCCATCCCAGTGCAGCCTTCATCCCAGTGCAGCCTCCATCCCAGTGCAGGCTCCATCCCACTGCAGGCTCCATCCCAGTGCAGCCTTCATCCCAGTGCAGCCTCCATCCCAGTGCAGCCTCCATCCCAGTGCAGGGCTTTGCAGCCCCTCTGATCCCAGGAGCAGCTGGCACTGAGCCCTGAGGTCCCTGCTGGCAGAGCCCTGGGTGAATTCCCTCCAGGGGAGTTCTCCTGAGCTCAGTCCCACTCTCCCACCCTGAATCCCCCGTGCCCATGCCCAGCTCTGCCCAGCAGGAGCCAAGGGCTCAGCATTCCCTGCAGGGTTCTGGCAGTGCTGGAAGCAGTTCCTGTCCCAGCAATTCAAGCTGGCACCATGGGCAGCTCTGTGTGCTTATCCCCTCTCTGCTTCCCCTTGGAAATGGATACCTGCCCTGGTTCAAGACATTTCCATTTAATTCAGCTTTAACGAGACAGTTGCATGAATGCCAAACAACTGCTTTGTTTACACAAGATTAACGAGACTGGTACTAATGATGTACACTTTCACTTCCCCTGTTTTCTTTAGAAAAGCATTAATTAAGACATGATGCTCTTACCAGTGTCAAATGACTGCTCAACCCGGGCATCTGCAGAATTTAAGCTCTATTTGCACTTTCTTCTTCCAGATTTTTATTAAAATAAAAAACTGACCACAATCTTTTTTATGCAGGGATTAGAATCAGCATGTTTCAAACCAGGCACAGCCTTGTTGTGACTGCAACAGCTCTAACTCAGTGAATGTATCTCAATTTGCAATTTTGCAGTTAAAATGAATTCCTTCAGCACTGACCAGGGTCTGCAGAAGGTCAGGGCAGAGCCTGTTGTCTGATGCAGAGCTATATTTCAATCCTCCTGAAGTTCAGTGCATTGGTTGTATCAGGTGTGCTGACCTACACCAAACTGTTATGGATGTTTTAAAAAAGAAAATTAGTCATTTACAATAGCTTGTAATACTGACAGGTACTCTTTGATGTGTCCTTAGTTGTATATCATAAGAGCACCTTTACCTGTCAAATCTAAATTAAATGGATGAGTCAGGAATTTGAAAACTCCTCCACAAAGTTCAGCAGAGCTGCTGGGTTATTAATTCTTTGTCCTAAATGAGGAACTGGTGAGAATGACCCCATAGGCTTTAAAAATGCTTATTTTTTGGGGGGGTGGTGTGAAAACAGAGTGAAACATTCCCTTCTTATCCCCCATTTCTTCTCTTCAGCACTAACTGTCCCACTGCAAACTGCAGCTGAAGTCTGTGTTTCCCCACTGCTGCTCCTCAGCAAAAACCAAGTCTGAAACCTTCCCCCAAAGGACCCTGCCAAGGCCACTGCAGTGAAGTTTGGTCTTACCAAGATGCTGCTTGTTAGGAAAAGACAAAAACAAACTGCAAGTATGAGGTGAGGTGTGAGATGTGGGTTAAAATATTGCTAAACTACAAATACCCAGAATTATGAGGAAGAAGGGACTGAAAGAGGGAGCTGAGACACTTCTGATGTGTGGGGACTGATGAATGGGGACAGGATGAACACACACAGACATAAACACACCTCCCAAAAAAAGAGACGGACAGAGAGGGATGGGAAGAGTCAACAACCACAATCTACAGGCAATTCCCAAATGTTCACTTAGAAGGAAAAACCAGAGCAGCTATTCACACTTCTCCTTCTGAGCAGCACACTGAATATTGAAAGATTCCCATCTCACTGAGTATCTGAAATTCAAATGCAACCTTTATCCTGAATCTCTAGAAATCCTCATGAATACGAGCTGATTCCATCTATTCTGGCACTGAAATTCAGTTAAATTCATAGTACTTGCTATGAAATATTAGATATCAACTCAAGATAATAATTTATGCTACAAAAATATAATTAGAGTATTGTATCCCAGTAAGAATACTGGAAGAATTTAGAGAAAAGGAAAGTGCTCAAGGAATGTGGATTTGATGAGCCCATAGAACTTTGCTGGATCTTCACAGGGTTTTTTACATAAATAGAAACAGTCAGGAAAGCAGTTTGCATCCCATCTGGAAAAAAAAGCATTTTCTTACATGACTGAACATGAGAAAAAAAAGAGGGCACAGACTTAGCCCAATAGTGGAGGCAAAATACCTCTCAGCAGGTACCTTTCCAAAACCTCCTGACTCCAAACCTTCATTGTCAAATGTATTTCAGAGGTGACTCGGGGCAAAAAAAATATTCTTTCCTATTACTTTGTTCAGAAGGAATAAAAAGGACAGTTTTCCTGCACTGCCCATTTTCCATCACTGATCCCAGGCCCTGGCTCCATCACCACTGGTACAAGCTCGTCCTGCCACAGCCAGTGAAAATATTGTTTCCAAAAGCAGAGTTTGCCCTCAGTCCCAGCCCTTCTCTCCCATTCCCTGTGTTTCATTTCCATGGAACTGCAGTCACTGCTCTGCATTAGAGACCACTGCAATATTTCATGGCTCCAGTAAAATGCTGCCCCCATCACTTGTGCACATCAAACCCTCTAATTATAAATAATAATAGAAACCCAGGGCAGAAGTTCTGTGCTTCCCATCTGCTTTTCATTAGGTTCCTCAGCCCAGCCAGATCCAGGGGCAATTAAACAGCACGAGTAGTTCTGTGTTTGGAAACTCCTTCGTGGCAAAGAGCTTCACTCTGCACATACACAGTGTCCTGGATGCTCTGGATGCACATCATATTTTGATTAAAGAAATTAAAGTTAGTCTGGTGATAAGTGCAGCTCATCAAGGCCAAATGTAAAACTTCACATTAATTCCAGATGAAATATCCTGCTAATGTCAAGTGAGGACAACAGGTCCAAGTGAGACTTTTAGGAAAGTCTCTGTTCCTTGGGAAAAGCCAATCTGATATTTTAAATACAGGTACAGGGATAAAATTAATTAATGTGGGTATTTAGGTGTATGAGAAATAGCCTGTGTGCAAAGCCATGGATTAAATGCATGGAATATGGGTGAGGAATGTGGATTATCCCAGCAGTGCCATTCTGAGAGAGGGTGTCCTTGGGAAGATCCAATTTCCCATTTGGCAGCACCCAGGGTGCTCCAGCAGCTCATTCTGCCCCATGGCACCCCCTGGGCTGTACTGACACACCCAGAACTGGAACTCTGTCCTCCCTTCACCCTCCCACCCATCTCACACAGCACTGACCCCCAGGCAGAGAGCTCCTGGAGTCCTCCAGCACCACATCCAACATCCCCTCTCTGCAGGAACCCTGCCTCCTGCCCACTCCCATCAGCTCCTGCAGCATCCAGGGAAGGCCTTCCAGACTCCTGCCCCCACCACACCAGTGCTGCCCAAACAGTGCACCAAAGGAGTGGCACCAGCACTTCTGTGTGCAGAGGAAGGGCAGGGTTACAGAACCAGCTGCACCATTCCTTCCATCTGGAAGCTCATTAGAGCTCTAGGGGAGCCTTTCAATTGTACCCACAGAACAACCAGCAGGGAAGGTCAGCAGGGGCAGCCCCATGACCTGGCAAGAGCTCCCAGCTCACTGCTTTTAATGGGACTGGCCTTGTGGTGTCAGCTTGACAACAAACATTTCCCAGGGCTGAAGGGGGCATCCACCCCCAAACTGCTGTTCAAGCCAAATGGAATCTCTTCATCCATTCTGCTCCATGATCTCCCACTGAAGCACAGCAGGAAACTGCTCACCAGCAGCTCAGGACACTAACTTGCCTGGGCCACATTTAATAATAAACATTTGCATGTGGTTAGGTTGCAAGTTGCTTTCCTGCTTTAGCTGGCAGAGCAGTGAGTGGGCACAGGCGGGCCCTGGATCCAGGGAATGCCCATCTCTGTGCCTCTGATGCTCCCAAACACATCTTCTGGGAATGCCAAAGGGGGGGATGCCAGTGGCTGAGGACAGCCCTGCCCTGCCCTGCCAGCTCTCCAAGCACACAGCTCCCTGCACAGCACTCACAGCTCGGGCTCCCCACCACTTTCCACCAAAGTCCAAGCTCTGATCTGACAAAATGCCTTTATTTCCCTTGGTAAAAGTCAAAACTTCACAATCACATGGATTCATTTTAAAGTATCAAGTCAGTAAGCTGCCAAGATAAGGAACATCACTAAAATAGAGAAGAGGGATGAACAGAACACCAATTCAACACCAACTCCACTTGTCATGTGCGTAACATTTTGAGAGAGATCAGGAAATTCAAACTTCTTCTTTTGATACAAAAGGTATACAGAAATATCTCTATCTACATGAACATATAGATATTTTTCAAAAATTTCAGCTTCACCATCAGTAAATTTTGCTGAGATCTCAGTTGTGGCAGCACATCTAATGCCAATCACTGCCAGTGCACATGGGAAGCATCGAAGACAGAAGAATCAGGTCCAAAATCCCATTCTCTATTTACTTTTCCTTCCCTCAGAAGAACTTTGGATTAATTTGCTTGTATTTCCTACAATACAGAACTGTCCAGAAGGAGGAAGTAGATGGAGCCATGTACCCAGAGCACAAGCAAACAGAAATCCAAGTTCTGTTACAATCCTCAAACAGAAAGAACCTTCCAGTACCAAGGTGATCTATTCCATCTGATCAGCACAAACATTCCTGTTCAGGTGTAAGAAACCCTGGCATGCAACACTCCCTGGCCACCCAGAACTGGGATGTTCCATGGGATCTCTTAGAGTACCTGAAATTCTTACAATCTTTCATCAGGCAGGAGATGGCCATTGATACAAGTTTGTACAACAGAAGGACATTCAGCAGGGGGAACTCCCCAGGGAGAGGGGGTGATGGGGGTGATTAACACACACAATGTGCAGGGGATGAGCAACACCCAGGACACGTGTGAAGAGGTACTGAACATGGACACACAAATACAACTCCATTCCAGTTCACTGCATCAGAAAAATCTGATTTCATACCTGGTTTTGGCACCGAATTGGTCACGGACTGCGGGACTTTGTCGTTAATGAGTTCAACACATTCACTGGGAAAGAATCCAACCTGGGGGAAAACAGAAAGAGCAGCACATTGAATGTTTATATGATCTGAACTGTTCAACCAACATCTTCCCTGAACTCCCCTTGCCTGATGCTCCATAACATTATCCAACATCAAAGACCAGCATAAGAGAAATAACTTTTCAAATTGTTATCACATTGATTTAATATATATTTCTCAAAAAAAAGCCAGAAGTCCTACAGCCAGATAATTAACCCTCAAAACATGCTTATAAGTCTGTTTTCTCAGCCTGTACACAGGGCAGAGATACTGAACTTGGAGCAGAGACGGGAGAGGAGAATTGCCTACACACCCTGAGACCTGGGGTGAACTGAGAGGGACAGAAAGGCTTTAGCTGGGTTTGCTGCATGTGGCTGAATGTCTGTAACAGCCCAGTGAAAGCAGAGAGCAAGATATGTCAGCTCTTGGCACCTCAGTATCTGTGCTCAAACCTCACCAACACTTGGCCATTTTTCACTGTCAAAACACAACATTCACAAGCACCTTAACATTTTATCCCCTTAGAAAACTGAAATAAAACAGGGGTCAATATATTTGCATGGCATGGTCCCATTACAGACAAAATATATCAATTAGGAGGAGACACTGTGAATGCCCAAAGCTCTGCTGTGTCCTTGCCTTACTTGACCTGTTGGATGTGGGTAACAATTGATACTCCTGAAGCAAAATAAATGTGAATTCAAAATAAGTGTGTTTAAAGATCTTGCTAAAAAAGTTCCACGTGGTTTTAATGAAACTGAATTCAATCTAGTCCTAGAATGGAGAACAGTTAATAAAATATACAGAGTAAAAGGATTTGTACATTTGTATGGATCCAGCAATTTGCCTAGGAATAAACACACCTATTTGTAGAGGAGAGCATGATGTAGCACAGAAGATCCCCAGCAAGAGGCAGCACTCCTGGGGTGCAGTCCCAAATGTGCTCTGGGACACGGGCAGTGTCACCAGTGTGCCTCAGTTTCCCTCCCAGTGCCACAGACCCATATCCATTGGGGAAACCTGATGTGAGAGAGCAGTGCATCTGCTGATCCAGCTGAAACCCACAGAATATTCCAGAAACAGCCCCCAGAGGCAAGACTGTCCTCAGCAAATATCTGAAGATGCTTCAAAAGCCAGGACCTACCCTGGGCTATGCAAAAAACCTGACAACCAGTGACTGCAGCTTCAAAGGAATTGACAACTGCAGCTTCTCCTCTGCTGAAGAGTGAAGGATCTGAGAGCCCAAGTCACACACAGCAAGGTCCTGGGAGTGATAATTTAAATGTTAACTTGCAGTTTCCCTGCACTGCCCTTGAACTCAGCATTCCTCCATGCATCCCCTCCAAGGCAGAAAGGCTGGAGAGTCTGTCTAAACCAGAGTAAGGGTTAAAGGCTATGGGAAGGATCCTGATGTTTTTTGGAATAGGCTGTTCCTGCAGTCATTCCCATGCCACTCAAGGGTTGCTGTATCCGGGGAGCAGTGAAATTATTTCCCTTTCCCTGTTTGAGGATTCAGGCTAAGCTGTGACCAGAGAGGAGTTTCACACTGCCCAGCAGCACAACCTTCTCTCTTATGTCAGTCACAGCATCTTCCTTCTTACTCTCATCCCACATGAAAGTCAAACCAGAGCAGAGCTTTGGAAACTTTACTCCTTGGTCCATCTTTCCAGACCTTTTCTCTGTGTTTCTCACCCAGCACAGCTCCTGTATTGTGATGTGTGACTCAGGCACCACCAGCCTTCCCAGACTCCTGATCTAAGGCAGGGCAAGATTTCCTGTCCTGTGTCAGGCAGTGGCTGGGACAGCTGGAAGCACCAAGTCACTGCAGGCAGCTCCAGTTTGGTCAAACACCACAGCAACATGTGGCAAAGAGCCAGAGGATGGGCCCTGAGCTCATGTCAGCAGGAGGGAGCCAGGACTGTGGCAGTGATGTTGGCACATCCATGAAATCCACTGGAGGCACAGGGCAGGCAGCACCAAGCCTGGCAGACAGTCCCTCTATTAATCTTACACAATTCCCTCTTGTCTCCATGGAAAAAAGTTAATTTCCTTCCTACTCCAAGCTGCTTTTCACCCACCAATTCCCAACAATTTAGTGGCAGTGTCCTGTGTGGGGTGTCACTCCAGATCAAAACTATTCCAAATGCCCCCGGGGCGGGGAAGCAACAGTTCACAGCCTCAGCAGACACCTCCTCTTCCCACCTGTCCAAAATCCAGCAGGGCAGCGTTCTGCCCAAGCACAAGGACAAGCTCTCACCCATCACATCGATGTTACAGACTGAGAATGTGCTTCCTGTGAAGCCTCTGAGAGCCTGGGACAGAACCCACAGCAGCAGCACTCTGGGCCAGCAGAACTCGTGCTCTGAGCTGGGCTTCCTGTACCTGGGACCGGCCTGGGCATTACAAGGGAGCCACAGAACCCAACCAAAAGCCAGCACAAGGTCTGGCTGCACCAGCCACTCCCTCAGCTGGGTGTGCCAGCTCTGCATGGGCATGGTATCCTGGAGTTATGTAATACAGTGCTGATTTCTGTGCAGTTTATAGACAGAAATGTGACAATTAGCACAAGAAAACCAGCATGAACACCAGCATCACATTCAGGGGCCCCTCCTCATGGCTCAGGGATCTGCTCTGCTGGGAGATGCTGAGGAACAGGCTGAGTGACACAGACACAGAAATGCTGTGTCTGAACAAAATACACTTCATGGTTTTAAATCATGGAATCATGGAATGGTTTGGGTTGGGAAGGACCTCAAAGCCCATCCAGTGCCACCCCTGCCATGGGCAGGGACACCTCCCACTGTCCCAGGCTGCTCCAAGCCCCTGGACACTGGACACTGGCTTTGGACACTTCCAGGGATGGGGCAGCCACAGCTTCTCTGGGCACCCTGTGCCAGGGCCTGCCCTCCCCCCAGGGAACAATTCCTTCCCAATATCCAACCTACATTTACCCTCTTTCAGTTTGAACCCATCTCCCCCTGTCCTGTCACCCCAGTTCCTGACAAAGAGTCTCTCTGCAGCTGCCTTGTAGCCCCTCCAGACACTGGAATGAGCTCTGAGGTGTCCACAGCCTTCTCTTCTCCGGGCTGAACAGCCCCAGCTGTAACACCCTGCTGCAGCTGAGTCTCTGCTGGACATTCCCCATGGAAGAAATGTGGGAGGCAATTTTTAAATCAGGAAAAACACACACATCTAGGGAAAGCCTCAGCCCACCACAAAAGCTTCATTTGGGGGATGCCACAGCTGAAGTGATGAAGTGTGTTTCATTCTCAGTAACTGCCCACACTGTCTGTGCCTGAGACCTGTAAAAAAACCTGAAGTTTTGGGACCCCAACCTTCCATTAATCACCTAAATCTGGATTTAAATCCAAGCCCAGATCTCACACTGTTGGACAACCAATCAAATGTTGGACATGTAATCAAAACTCATCTGTCTCTGACTGTTTACACAGTATTTCTGCTGTTTCTGGATGTACTGTACAACACACTGAACAGAAATTCAGAAATGAGAGACCCTGGATGGTTATGTCACTGCTTCTAGAAATCCCAGAACCTTTCCCAAATCTAACATTCTACCTGCTGTCCGTGTATCATTTTTGCCATGTTCACACCAATGATTATAATGGATTTTCTAGAAGCAAAGAATTTTTACATGTGCTGGGTCCCTGATGTTAACTCACTGCTAACAATTACATTTTCTGACTTATTTATTAGAACTTTTCTTTCAAGACCCCCAGGAGACCCTTGTCAGGGTTATAACCCACAACTTGTGCCTCATTCCCACCCACTTAAAAGATGCTGCTTTTCCTCCCATGGGAAGTTTTCCATGATTTTGTATAAATAAATGAGTTTAGTCCAAGAGTTCATCTCAACAGATGTAGCAAGGCACTATGAGAGCTTGAGCCAGGATTAAAGGATTTGGCAACGTAGGAAAATTAATAGCCAGGCTAGTATATATTTAGATAAATACAAGGTCATCTAAAGGTTAAAAAAATCACCACACACCTTCACCAGAGGAGGAGGCACAGGCTGCTGGTTCATGAAAACTGTTTGCAGCACCTACTACAGCTTTATCTTTTCATTTCTATGCCAGTGGCTGCTGAAACTGGAGGATACACAAGACTTTCAGGGGAAAAGTCAGAGTAACAATGATAATTTTCAGTGTATGAGGAGGGAATTCAAACAAATGAGAAAGCAGTAGCAATGTAAATGGCAAATGAAACATTATTTGAGACATTTTGAGTGGTTTTTTTGGTTTTGATATAATCTAAAGCGTGGGTTCAATTTCAAAGTGTTCTCTTTTCATTTTAAATCTGATGACAGTCTAGCAAACCCCAACAGGGAAAACAGCAACTTTTTATGGTCTGTTTGGCCTTCCTGAGCAGGGTTGTCACTGAGTGTTTGCCAAGTGAGTACACAGCAAGCAGGACACCCTCACCCTGTCCCCAGAGCTGCCCTTGCTGAAGTGCTCTCCCACTTCAGGGCACCAGTTACAGGAGGAACAGCATTGTCACTCCTCCTGTCCTGAGCTCTTGTTCAAGAGAGCTGAACACCTTGGCCACAAGACTCTTCTGATTTCTTTTATTCACTACAATAATGTCTGTGTGGGATAAAAGTTGCTAATTATCCATGTCTGACTGGTGTGGCAGCTGTACTTTGGGAAAGCAGAGAGCTGGGGAGGGACTCTGGGCAAGGGCTGGAGGGACAGGACACAGGGAATGGCTCCCAGTGCCAGAAGGCCGGGTCAGATGGGGTATTGGGAAGGAATTCCTGGCTGGGAGGCTGGGGAGGCCCTGGCACAGGGTGCCCAGAGAAGCTGTGGCTGCCCCAGCCCTGGCAGTGCCCAAGGCCAGGTTGGACAGGGCTGGGAGCAGCCTGGGACAGTGGGAGGTGTCCCTGCCCATGGCAGGGGTGGGACTGGATGATCCCTGAAGTTACTCCCAACCCAGCCCATTCTGGGATTCCATGGAACTGGGACCTGCAGTCTCCCAAGCAGTTCAAGCTCCTGCAATCACAGCCTGATTAAAAATCAGCCCAGTCCCCCACTGGCACACCCTGGCTTTGTCACCTCTCCAGCAGTGCAGGTTGTGGGGCAGCTCTGCACCCAATGAAACTATTCCCAAAAACCTGAATAATTCAGGACATCCAAAGGCAGTTGTGCATCAAACAAGGGCCTGTCCCCAATGATTCAGCTCCCTGACACAGAGCTACTGATTGAAAAGACAAAGCATAAAGCAAAAGCAGAGCAGAACAAAGAGGGCTGAGGGCTGTTAATGTGGAGGTGGCTGTAATTTAGGTAACAATCTTACAGAGAAAGCACTGACTCACACTGAGGGCATTTGAAGATAAAAAGGCTTGAGGAAAAATGTCTTAAAAATCATTTTACTTTAAGCAGAGCAAATGCCAAGAAGCCTCGTGGGTTGTTTTGTTCACACAGGATTAAGTGTTGCAATGCAGTCGTGAGCTCAGGTATGGAGAGAGCACAGCACTGAAGCATGGAAGTGTGATGGGGAAAAAAACAGTGAGTCATTCCTGCAGGACAGCTCTGGGCCAGGAACACTCTGACACCCCTGCTGAATGCCAGCTGCAGGTGCTTGCAGCCTGTCAGATCTGCTCTGGGGCTGACATCTGCAGGGCTGCCTCCAGTTCCTCCCCACAACCATCCCCTTGTCCCCAGAGGTGCAGGACAGGCAGCACTGAGGGCACATCTGCCTGGGCATGCCCAACTCACAGCTGCTTTCAATGCACAAAAACAGCTGAGTTCTTTTAAGTCAAGAAGTAATTTTTTCCTTGTTCTTGCTCTCCTCCTATCAAGGTATGATTCATAATGGAAGCTGTGTTGGTTGATAAAACCCTGCTCCTTCCCTAACACACAGCAAAACCCTGAGAAGTAACAGAACAAACTGTCCAAACGTTTGGTGTCAGGACCTCCTCCTTTTATCTGCTCTCAGAATCACAAGTATCTGGCAAGACAGGCTCTGTTGATTTATTTTATTAATTCAAATGACTGGATCAACTGATTGCTATCATTGCAATGTTCCTAAACAGGAAAAGAAGTGTTTGCCTCTAAAAAATGCTTTAGAGGCTGCACAGCTTCATCAGCACTCACACCTATTGCTGTAACAACAGTCTTCACCTACACACTCTTTTTAAGCATCCATCAAGGGCACTTCTGCACTGACCTGCAACTCATCTCTAGGTCTGGCATAGCAACAGCAGAGATCAATTCCCCTCTCTGCATCCTCCCTGTCAGTATGGAACACAGAGCTGCACCCCACGGCCTGTGGCTCACTGACCTGACCACACTGGGACCAGCCCTGCTTGTAATTAAGGACACAAGATTATTCCACCCCTAATTTTCTGTTAAGCCAGAATATGGTGCTGTATTTCTGCAGCTGCTCAGATCTGTTGTGTCAGGAGCCTGACTGTCCAGGGACACAGAAAAAACCCCTTTTCAGGCAATTTGCTCACCAACATACTTTTATGCTGGGAAAGCACAACAGGAGCACTGTGATCTGAACTGGGAGGCAGAGCAGTGACAAACTGCAGAAGAGCTGCCTTGCTTCTGGTGCCTTTAATCACCAGCACCGCTCTTCAGACCTGGTCCCAATCTCAGCCAGCCTGCTGGCAAGCAGGGAGCCCACACTGACCAATGGGACCTACATCCCACACAGGGATTCCAACCCTGTGCAAAGTGCCCACACTCGTGCACAGATCACAGAGCAGCTTCATTCTGCTCTATTGATTCACTTGGAAGTTAAACATGGCATAGCCTGATCATTCCAAGCAGTATTACAGCATTTCATTGATACTGGGGGTTGGAACTGATGTCTAAGGTCCCTTCCACCCCATCCTGTGATTCTGTGACAGCACAGCAAACACAGCTTGAGGGCTCCTAACATTAGAATGAAAGGCCAGCAAAGCCATAACACAGTTCTAAATCAATGTTGGTGTAAGCAGTGTCAGTGTGCTGACTCTAGAAACAAATGGCATTTCAGAGCAGGTACTGTATGTCCATGCTGCTCTGATTTTCCAAATGAGATGTCATGTGAACTGGCACACCTGACACAAAGGCAGCCAAAGCTGTGCCCCACGTGCCCTGGGCAGACAGCAGAGGGATGGTGTAGCTGCCACTCATCCAGCTGGGACTGGGCACTGACCACAGCCAGGCCACAGCCTGGGTCTGCACAGAAAGCTCTGCCAGGGAAGGTCTGAGGAACCCTGAGGAGACTTTCCACATCCAAATCCTCAAGGTGTCTGGTCAACTGTGACCCTCTGCAGAGCAAACTCCTCATTCCAGCCCCTCCCAGACAGCAGCTGCAGATGGAAACCCCTGTGGCTGAAAGGAGCTGAAATGTGAGACAGGGCACAAGTCAGGCACCCCACCTCCAGGAGCTCTGGAGTTTGCTTGGTTAATAGAGACTTTCATTTCCTAATGGGAAAATCCAAATAGGGATTAAAAACTCTTTGGAAGGACAGTGCCTTTTGGACACACAAGGTTTGGTACCAAATCCCCAGGTGTGTTCAGGACCTTTTGAAAATTCAGTCTCAGTCTCTCTGCTGTAACATTTACAGGGACCAGCAATATTAACACTGCAAAGCAAACACAGACATGGATGGGTGGCTTGTCCAAGTCAGTAGAACCATTTCATCAACTGGAATTCTCTGAGTCCTCTATGTTCTGCCTGATCTGGTTTTAGCTCCTGGAAGGAAGGGGATGATGTGAACAACAGTGTCAGCTGCCTCGGAGGGGGTGCAGCACAAGCTTCCACTGACATCAGGCCAGCTGTCCATCACAGGGACACAGCCACCCCTCCTTCCCATGGTGAAGGAGGGAGGAAACTTCCAGAGGAGACCCTGTGTCTGCTCCAGCCCCAGCCCAGAGAGAAGGGGAGTCCCCTGACACCGTGCCCGTCCCCCCTGAGCCAGGCCCAGCAGCTCCAGGACCACTGGAGTCTCCTGCCCCCATTCCAGTCCCACTGCCACAGCTGGTGCTGGTGCCTACCTGGAATCCGTGTTTTCCTCTCCACCACGAGGTGAGCTCCTTCGGTGGCATGTCGATGACAGACACGATGTCCCCCACCTGCAAGGGGTGACAACATCAGTCACAGCCAGGAGGGGAGCACAGCTCCAACAGCCACAGGCTTAGCACTGCAAACACTGCAAAACTCCTGAGCAGCTGCACATCTGCCTTTGCAAAGCCAAGCTGTGAGGTGGAAAAGCCCCTGCATTATCCAGCACACAGGACACAGCTGTTCCTGAGGTAAAAGGCCTCAAAAGCAGCAGGTTCCCTGCCAAGGGGTGCAGAAGGGTTCTGGTTAAACTGCAGTGATGGTGCCAAACACTTGGGAAAATCTTCTCAGGTAGCTGAACCGATTTTTATTACATGCCCTATCCATGTGTCTGTAGGCACTGATGTGTGTCTTCTTGTTTCCTCTCACAGCAAAGAGTGATGAGCTGCCTTGGAGCTCACAAACTGCTCCAGACAAGCTGCTCCGGGTTAGAAAGTGAACAGAGGAGAGGTGGGGCTACAGCAACAGGATGGAAAATGGCCAAGGACACCAAACAGCTTTGCTCATTCCCATAAAAATGTAATACTGCAGTAGTTCAAAAGGAAATCAGTATAATCAATACTGAATTTGGCTTGGTTTGAATCAACCTCTCTGTGGCCTCTTACAGGAAATGAAAGGAGGCAGAACATAAATAAATACTGTGGGTAGGTAAAGCAAAAACTGATACCAGTAATGCCCAGCTTGCACCAGGTATTTACACTCACAGATCTCAAAGTGCTTTCTGGGAAATACAACACATCCCCAGTTTGGAGACAGGGATAACTGAGACACAGGGAAGTGATTTCCCCAAGGGAATAGTGAACCAAGAGCAAAGCAAATACCCATAAAGGAAGCTGCTGTGACCACAGGAGCAGAGACACTGACAATGTTCCTCAGAACTGGGGAGCAAATCCCAGTCAGCTACTTGTGCAGAAGCCTGTTACAAATTAGGAACAGCTCAAACACGAAGGGCTAATTTGGATTAGGGAGCAGGACTCGGCATTGTACAACCACTGATGCTGTTCTGTGTCAGTTCTGCCAAGGTCTCTCACTGCACATCCCTGGAAGGCACATGTGCCTCAGCTTCCCCTTGGCACAGAGCAAGGCTGACAAGGAGGGGGTGTCATCTCAGTGCCCTCTTGGCTGATAACCAGCCTGGATCCTGTGTTGCTTGCATTCCAGCTCGGAGCTGCCGTGCCCACACGTCCCCCTGACCACACAGTTCTTTAGGGTACACTAACAAGTGCCTTGATTTGAATGTGAACAAATCCCTGGCAGCACCAGACCAGCACTATTATTTTTCCTTCCTGTGCTGCACACCAAGGATGTCACCACAGAGCTCCTCTGGGCACTGTTCTCCTTCCCATGTTTTGTAGAACCTGCCACTAACACGAGCTTTGCACAGGGCAAGCACAGCATAAACTGCTCCTTTTGGGTAAAACAGACAACTGCCAAACAGCCAAAAACTCCCAGGGACTGATCTTCCAGATCCTGGATGGGACTTGGAGCAACCTGGGCTAGTGGGAGGTGTCCCTGCCCAGGGCAGGGGGTGGAACGGGATGAGCTTATGGTCCCTTCCAACCCAAACCATCCTGAGATTTTGTGATTTGTTCCACAGCAGCTCCTGTGCTGGATTTTCAGACCAATTTTAAGCTCATCAACTGCCCTTTAAAAACCAAATCCTTTGCCAGTCTGGTTCTTTACTTCTCATGGGAGCAGAAGCTCTTAAAAACAGTTTTAGACACGGATTTGCTCAGAAGAACACAGGTTGTGTAACCTGGGCAAGGAGAAGCTAAACTGGTGTCCACACACACATGGACAGACATCCTGGACAGACACAACACACAGACCCTGCTCAGGGGACCTGGCAGGAGCTGCTTAATCAGAACATGCCAATGCCAAGTAAAGCTGTATTTTAAAGATGACTGAACATCTGCCCATATCCAACTCATTGTGGATCGAACATTTAACTCAATCTTTAAGCTTCACCTCACAAAACACTGTGGAAGTGTCTGGACATGTTCCTGATGGGCACACAGGCCCAGACAAACAGATTATACTCGTTGCAGATGACAAGGAATGCAAGTGCTTTGTTTACCTCAAAGGACAGTTCATCTGCTGCCTGAGCAATGTATCTCTTAATGACATGGGCAGCAGCAATAGCAGGGACGTTAATGGACGATTCCTCATGGACCAGCAGGTGATTCCCCTTGTTATCAATCTGAAACAAAGAGCATGGGAGACTGTGAGGCAGCTGAGGACAAGTGAGGAGGCATTTCAGTGCTGCAGAGGCTTCAAGCTGATTGAGAGAGACAGCCCAGCCCGGGGCCCCAGGAGAGAGGGCACAGAGCACAGACAGAACAACCCATGGGGGGGTTCCTGGAGCTCGGGTGTCCCCACCCCCTGAGGAGACAAGTGCTGGACTGGTGCAGCTCCAAACAGCACCACTCAGTGAGGGTGTGCACCTCCCTTTAACACCAACCCATGGCGGCTTTCCTCAACTACTTACAATGGCAGTGCAGAAGTGCTACAAAAATCCTCCACAAGGTGGAAATAATGCTCGAGAAGAGGCACTGAGGGAAGCAGGAAATGCTGTCAAACCAAACACTACTGTTGCTTTCCATTTTCTCCCTCCCTTTTATTTATTTTTTTTAAGGAAACATGTGCCTCACCCCCTGCAATCGTCAGCCTACTTTCAAAATTCCCAGATTTTTGTGCTTGTGCAAAATTCTGTAGGATTCTCAGTAGCAAAGGTTGTTCTGTACTGCATGTGCTGTGGGTTTGCTGTGATCTCCAGGTCCACTGTGTTGCTGTCAATCCTACATTTCATTTCTCTCTACAACTTCCTTCCTCCCTTTGTGCTGAGCAGCTTTCCAAGATTTTTCTCATCCCAAAGGCTTTCAGGGTGAGGAGGGTATCAGTGGAGAAAACTGCAGGAAACCACACTCAATCTTTATCACAACCATTTAAAAAAGAACTGCAACAGTCTATTAATAGCTGTTTCTATTCCTGGTGTGCAGCAATGGAAAGCCACACGTCTGCACCCAGCCTGAGCAGGGACAGCTGGACATTTATCCCAGCCTGCCCTGCCCTCCTCCCAGTAAGGGCTATTGTTTCAATGGTACAAGACCATTAAACCTGAAAGCAAAGCTGCAGCTGCAGTTCACAACACACCAACTGTGTCACTGCCAGCACAAGGCTGGCTCTGTCTGCAGGGGGACCAACAGGAGCAGGGAATATTTACTGGGTTTGGAGCTATCACAAGGAAAAATGATTAAAAACCCCAAGAGGGCAGGAAAACATCATAATAGAGACAGCTCAGTTGTAGGAATGTGCCACACTTGCAGTAGTGTGTTGGCAAAAAGGAGAGCAGGAATGAGTGAGCTTTGGAATAAGAGAGCCTTTTGCACCCTGTTAGTGGGAGATTGAGCCCTGAACTGGGCATTCCCAGGCATTTACAGTCTGCTCCACTGGGACTGCCACCTCCTTTTTTTTGAGAATATCAGCAGTCCAGTATGGGTGACATAATCCAAGTAATTAGGAAAAAAACTCGTATACTCTTAATATTGGATCTGTGTGTCCTACACCTTCTACATGCTGGTAACAGGGGAATAAAGCCTTCAGGACAGAATTTCAGTGACATCAACAGGACTGGAAAAGAGCAGACTTGTGGCCTGCTCTGTCTGCAAGGCCAGGAAAGCAGGACCACTCTGAGCTTTGTGCTGTACCTCCATCCACGTGAGAGCAGGGCCGCAGTTGATCTTGTTGCCGGCGATGTTGGAGAGGCGAGCCAGGTAAGCCATCAGCATCTGGGTGACCAGCTGGGACACAAACACACACACACACAGGGGTCTGGGCATGCAGCAGCCTCTGGAGACACTTCTGCAGCCCTGGAGACAGCACAGATTACCCACTGCCACGGGCAAGAGTTAAAGCAAGCTCCCTGCTGCAAATACATGCATTTGTCATTTGAAGGGCAGTGAGTTGCACATAGGGTTATAATGATTACAGCAAAAAAAGGTAAAGAAGCAGCTCACTGTGAAAGTAATAATATTATTATAAGATTTATGCAGATTTTCATAATTTCCCTTGTCAAGATACCTTATATCTAAAGCCTTCCTTTCATCATGGACTTCACATACAAACAACTCATCTGTCCTGTGACCACCAAACACACCTGAGAACCACTCAGTGAGCAAACCCCTGGCTGCCACTTCCACCCTCTTGCAAAGCTTTAAGAATGTGGCAACTCAAGACTGATGCCCTGGCCAGAGAGTAATATTTCAAACAGTAGAAGAGGGGTTTAAAAATACACTTTGCAATGTCCCTTCTGTAACAGGAAACTGGATTTTATTAAAGAGAAGCCACTGAGGTCTTTCCAAAGCCTCACAGTGACAGTGGTATAAAGCAGCATTGTAGCCCAGAGTCTGCAGGACTGTTTAAAAAATTGTTCTCCTCAAACATCTGTTCCAATGTGGCCAATTCAAAATAAAAAATATATGATGGGACACCCCACAGCTGCAGAGTTACGCTTCACAGAGCAGCAGAGCTGTTCAGCATCTTTACATCCTCTGTGTTTACAGACAGAATTCAGATTTTCAGGCTCATGCTCAAAAGTCCATATTAAATCAGTGGCACAAATAAAGACACAAGAGATAGAAATGCCTAAAATATAATTAAAAATAAACCCAGGAATTCATTCTCCTGAATATTGCTGCTTCTGCTGAACTTAAGGGACTAGAAACTTTAAATCCTCTTCAGAAATAGCCTGTGTGAAGCCAGAACAACTGACAAATGAGTCTCTCTGCTAAGGGATGGGGCTGCATGATCAGCTCCTTATATTCCATGGCAAACACCCTGCAGAATTCCATGGGGTACTAATTTCAGTGTCCACACTTTGCCCTGCCTCCCCCCTCCACGTCCTCCAAAATGATGCAGCCAAGATGCACCTGCTACTTTCCAGGAGATTATCTTGGACATGAATAAAGCTTTCAATTATCATCAGCAAGAAGCTGAAGGAATTCCAGCTCATCGTATTCCAGGTGAAGACAGTAAGTGAAGAAATGAAAAATACCTCTTCGAGAATAAAATAAAAAACCTCATTGAGGTAAAAAAGCTTTTTAAAGACCATTTAAATAATGCACAAATGCAAATGCTCTTACAAAACACTTTAGGAATATTCAGTTTAAAATGGAAGTCTAGCACTCCAAATGGGATTGAACAGAGCCTTGGGAGTCTTGAAGAGCATGATTTCCTGGGAATGCTGAGTTGGTAACATTGGGTAAGAAAATACCCACATCACTGACAAAGTTTCTAAAGACAAAACCAAATCTAAGGTATTAAAGGACAGCTGCTTTTTGACAACCATTCCAGATTCAGCAGCTTAATCAATTTTTCTGCACTCGCAGGACATTTCCCTTTAGATCACTGAAATCAGGGGTGGAAAACATTGACTTTATTCCTGGTAGCCAATTTTCACATGTAACCCAGGCTGTGTTAAAGCTACTCTGTAATACAGGACCATGGAATTGCTAAGCTTGCAAAAGACCTCTAAGGCCACTGAGCCCACCACCAAACCCCCTCCCCCAGGTGCCACATCCACCTGTTTTCTGAGCACCTGCAGGGGTGGCGATTCCAGCACTGCCCCTTCCACGAGGAAACTGTTCCCAGTGCCCAACTGAGCCTGCCCTGGAGGTCACTCCATGAGGAAACTGTCCCTAACACCCAACTGAGCCTGCCCTGGAGGTCACTCCGTGAGGAAACTGTCCCCAGTGCCCAACTGAGCCTGCCCTGGAGGTCACTCTGTGAGGAAACTGTCCCTAACACCCAACTGAGCCTGCCCTGGAGGTCACTCTGTGAGGAAACTGTCCCNTGGGCACTGAGCTGGGCACTGAGCTGTGGGCACTGAGCTGTGGGCACTGAGCTGGGCACTGAGCTGTGGGCACTGAGCTGGGCACTGAGCTGTGGGCACTGAGCTGTGGGCACTGAGCTGGGCACTGAGCTGTGGGCACTGAGCTGGGCACTGAGCTGTGGGCACTGAGCTGTGGGCACTGAGCTGGGCACTGAGCTGTGGGCACTGAGCTGGGCACTGAGCTGTGGGCACTGAGCTGTGGGCACTGAGCTGGGCACTGAGCTGTGGGCACTGAGCTGGGCACTGAGCTGTGGGCACTGAGCTGTGGGCACTGAGCTGGGCACTGAGCTGTGGGCACTGAGCTGGGCACTGAGCTGTGGGCACTGAGCTGTGGGCACTGAGCTGGGCACTGAGCTGTGGGCACTGAGCTGGGCACTGAGCTGTGGGCACTGAGCTGTGGGCACTGAGCTGGGCACTGAGCTGTGGGCACTGAGCTGGGCACTGAGCTGTGGGCACTGAGCTGTGGGCACTGAGCTCTGGGCACTGAGCTCTGGGCACTGAGCTGTGGGCACTGAGCTGCCCCCAGGGCCCGGGTACCTCGGCGCTGTCCTTCAGGGCGTCGGAGCGTGGCAGCTCTGCCAGCTGCGAGAAGCGGCGGTCGTAGATGCAGAGGTGGAGGTGCTTGTCCAGCACCCGGAAATCCTCATAGCTCCTCTTCACGATCCAGCTCCGGCCCTGCACACACAAACACAGCCACACCGTCAGCAGCGCCCCGCTGGGGCTGCCAGGGCACAGCTGAGCAGAACGAGCGCGTCCTCCTCGGAACCGCTGAGCGTGATGGAAGCACCTCAGTAACACCGTCCCGTCTGAATTTGCAGTAATACTTTCATGTTTTAATTTGCAGCCATCCATTCATGCTCAAACCAGCTGTTAGTGGTGCTGTTTTAATTATTTACTGAGTTTGGATGTGGCCCAGCACGACGAGACCCATCCAGAGCTTTACCTTCCACCTGTCTTACAAGGATTTCATTGCATTTTCCTACACAAGGTGTCCTTGCACAAATGTAAATCACCAAGTGGTTGTATAAACAGCATGAAATTAGATTCCAAGCAGATAGAAGGATATAAACCCAGGGATCTGAAGGCAGGATTGAAGCTTGCAAAATTTCTGTCAGGTGCCCCAGGCAAACCTTCAGCTGAATTAAGAAAACAATCCATGATGAACAACTCTAGCTGCAGATTTATTCCT
The DNA here is from genome assembly GCA_013398175.1 of Climacteris rufus. Classification (NCBI taxonomy): domain Eukaryota; kingdom Metazoa; phylum Chordata; class Aves; order Passeriformes; family Climacteridae; genus Climacteris; species Climacteris rufus. The sequence continues at coordinate 56,457 of VZRZ01002000.1, forward strand.
GAATGCTTATCATTTCCCCAATTAAAATATAAACAAGATACAGGCTGCTCCAGGGGACAAGGAAGGGACCGTGGCAGCATGGAATAATTTGCTTTGTGAACCTTTTAATATCTAATGATGACTTTTAAATGCTTCATGGCCTATTATGATCAATAAAAATGTTGTAATAATGCAGCAGTTTACAGGTCAAAGCACTTTATGAAGAGTCATTAATCACAGAATCCCTGAATGCTTTGGGATAGAAAGGACCTTAAAGCCCATCCCATCCCACCCCTGCCATGGGCAGGGACACCTTCCACCATCCCAGGCTGATCCAAGCCCCGTCCAACCTGGCCTTGGACACTTCCAGGGATGTGGGAGGAATCCTGGAATTAGATTGTTCCAGGTCACAGGGGCACTCAGAGGCAGGGCCAAGGATTAGAAGTGACACAGGGATGCCTGGCAGAGCAGAAAGCAGGGAATGTGTGGTGTAAGAGGGGACACAACAGGGGACATGGCTGTAAATGGGACCTGCTGGGGGTGGTGGGCAGAGCTGTGCCAGCTGCCCTCTTAAGGCATGGCCTACTCTGAATTCCCAATCACAATTCCTCTACACGGATTTTTTATCAGCAAAGCTCTAAGCATCAGTTTTACATTAATACCCAAAGCCTGCGAGGCAATTGCAAATGTAAACCCTCCAATCCAGCTACATTCTGTCCCAATGATTTAAGACAACTCCAGCCTGTGAATGTGCCCACAAACTCTGCTTTCAGCTCATGAAAAATCACCGTATTTCAGAATCATACAAAGAGGCACCTGCAAAGGACATAAATGCTTTGAAATTTCTACATTATGTCATTTTACTTTTTGTCTAAAAGAGAAAAACAAAACCAGGAGTGCAAGTCTAATTCTGTTCAGAGAGCTGTCAGCCTTTCCCATTTCTCCATCTTTTGCTATTAAGAGGTTCTTGCTCTCTCACTGAGCTGCCAGTGTGACCTTCAAGGTTGAGTCACCAGTGTAAGGAACAGCAGCCTGAGAAACCCCTGTGATCCTGGGTCTGCCTCTGCCACCAAACAGGGCATTTCATCTCCTATGTGACCACACAAATAACAAAATGATCCGTCAAACCATCCTAAACCTGTCATTAATTCCATGATATGTTAGTTTTAAGCACTGGCCTGTCCCTTTGCAGTCTCCTAGCATGATTTAGGGCAGTAAGAGTTAAATGCACCCGAGAGGAAGAGCTGGGCCAGCCCCCGCTGTGCCAGGGTGTGCAGGACCGGCCGCACTCGGCGCTCTCCGGCTGACACCATCCCGGGCACGGGGCTCACGGCAGCTGGGGAGGGACAGGGAGGAGCAGGGACAGCTTACCCCACACCAGCAGCAGTGTCTCTGGCCCCACGGGAGCTCCTGGATCGAGGGCAGGCAGCACAGGCAGAGAGGGAAGGGAACCGGGATCCTCGGCTCCTGCACCTCCAAACTGCAGCTCGGCAGCTGCTAAGCAACCAGCAGAGCTATCCCTGAGCTATCCCCCAGCTATTCCTGAGATATTCCTGAGCTATCCCTGAGATATCCCCCAGCTATCCCTGAGATATTCCTGAGCTATCCCCCAGCTATCCCTGAGATATTCCTGAGATATTCCTGAGCTATCCCTGAG
>VZRZ01002000.1:59421-86501 GCA_013398175.1 Climacteris rufus
GCAGAACCTCACTGCCATTCCCAGGTCAGTCAGCCTGGGATCGTGGCCACCAGGCTCCTGTGCAAAAGCATCACAGGACACTTCATGGAATCACGGAATATCCTGAGCTGGGACCCAGAAGGATCATCCAGCCCAAGTGCTGGCCCTGCAGACACCCCAACACCTGCACCCTGTGCATCCCTCACAGCGCTGTCCCAACGCTCCCTGGGGCCGTGCCCATTCCCAGGGGAGCCTGCTCAGTGCCCCCTCTGGGGGCAGAACCTTTTCTGATATCCAACTTAAACCTCCCTGACACAACTCCAGCCACTCCTTCAGGTCCTGTCACTTCTCTCACAAGAACTCAGCACTTGCCCCTGCAGTTTTTGGGAACAGGGCTGCCCATTCCTGTCTCATTCAGAGTGGCCATACACAGGCTGCGTTACAATGAACGGCACTTCAGGAGCAGTAACACACATTCCCACCCAGCAGAATGTTTTTCCAACATCCTAAAGGTGAGCATTTCCCAGTATCTTCTAATTTTAAACCCGCCATAACTACATTCAAAAAGCACCAATACTTTAGGTTGTACTAGAAGTTGTATTAAACAAAGTTTTTGCAGATTTGGAGCCTGAGTGACAAATTCTTAAGGCATATTTATATGGGATGCAATTAACTTTACAGGAAGGAATCACTGCAGCAATCAAGGAAGAAACTGGACAATATTTAGTGCTTCCCTTCAGATCTCCAGCATAAATCACATGAAAGTCTAAATTCTCCCAGCCAGACTCCCAGAGAGGCACAGCCAAAGCAGCAGCAACAACAGTGGCCTCATCCCATAGCCAAAATAATACAAAGGTTTCCCTATACCAACACAAAAACTTACATCTTGCTCCCATTTCCTGCAAATTTCAAAGTGCCAGAAGGGTTTGTTAAAAGGGTTCTTTTTCAACTTAGAGAGTTAATAAAACGTTAGACACAAGTAAGTGCCTGTTAAGTTGGTCTCATGTTGTCAGCTGTGTTTTATAGCGAAGCTCAACATTCCTGGTGCTTTGGGCACTCAGCATCCATATGGCAAAAATGCCTTCTTCACGTTTTTAATGATTTCCATAAATTGTTGCTCAAATAAATTTTTGATTAGCCTCTAATTTTCTAATTCAATAATTACTTCCCATTTCTTTAATTATTAATGGTTCTCATTTTCAGAAGCCCACGGTTAAATCCCATTCACTTCAGTGGACATAAGAGAGAGCCGGCGTGGGAAGCTAAGCACAAAGTGACTTCCCAGATTCAGAGCTTCAATTACAAACCTGGCTGTGACAAATTTCTTTAAAAAATCCAACATCAAATGAAGATTTTAATAATGCCATTAAATAGTTTCATGATCTTTAAAAAAAAAAAAATTGGCCACTGACTTAAAAATAAGTTCCTCTTGAAAAAAATAACAAGCCAATCTATTTATTGAAATTTCTTTTTACAGAAATGTTCACTATGAAAACCATCATGACAAATATGGATTTTCTCACAGAATGGAAAATCTGGGTTCATTCCTACTCTTATTCCAGGCTGGTCTGTTCTCCCTCACTGCCACGCTGGGTAGGATTAAATGTCCAATGAAAGCCTGGTGAGATTTCAGCCACTGCACAGAGCTGCTGATTTTTTTCCGATTATCAAAGCAAGAAGAAACGTCATGCTAAAGAGATGGTTAGAGATTACTGAGCTGATGATTTAATTTCCAGTGAGCTGGAGATCTGAGTCCTCCATCAGCGGCAGCACCGGCCCGAGATGGCGGAGCAGAGACGCTGCTTCAGCTGGCCCGGGAGGAGACGGGGAGAGACAGGACCCAGAGCCCGGCTCCACGGGGACCATTCCAGCTCTGCTGAGCAAAGGGCCCCAGGAGGACGATGAGCAGCCACAGGAACAGCAGTTCCCTGCTGCCTCAAGCCCAGCTCATCCTGGGGCGCTCCCTGAGCCCGTCCTGCCCCAGGCCAGCACAATCCCTGCAGCTCAGGGATGGCTCCATTACCAACACACACACACCACCCACGGCCAGCACCAGAGCAAGGTGTTTTAAACCATCCCCTGCATTTTCATCCCTCGAGTCAAAACCTCACTCTGCTCCATCATCTCTTAAACACTTCAGTTACCAGTACAGAAACCAGGCTCTGCTAAGTCAAGGCCAGTTCCAAGCAGGAATATTTGTATGTGGATTTAACTGTTTCCATTCAGCATCTGGCAGAAGCAACTCTTCCTGCTGTGCCCTGGGCAACACTCAGAGGCACCCAGCCCATGAGAGAGGTTCAGCTGCTGCCAGGATTTGTGGTACCATCCATTCAAAAAACCTATATGCCCAAATTTTATAATAAAGATTTCTAGATCTCCTTGCTATGTACGAAAAAAACCTATTTCCAGCTGGATCTGTCTCCATGTGAGCAGACAGGACCCCATCCTGTCCATCAATCCCTCTCCAAGCCAGCCAGGCTGCCACTGAGTTCCAGCACACACAACCTTCCAGTCCCACAGGCTGACTTGGCTTGCTCTCCAGCACTTAGGATTTATTTATTTTAAGACAGGGATAGACCTTTCTTTTCTGGTTCAAATGCTTATTTCCTCAGAGAGAACACATGGATGCTCTCCTGAACCTTGCAGCCCACATGGAGATGGAGAGCAGAAAATGAGATGAAAGTATATGGCAAAAGTCACTTCAGCTTGACCCCGTGGTAAGAAAACACCACGGATTAAATAGCTGGAAAAGCAGCAGCATCCAGCAGGAGAGGTTAACTCTGCCATGGGTGGCTCTTACAGCTGCCTGGGGCTTGGGGTCTGTGTGTTATTCCAGCATGACCCTTCAGCCCTTTCCTGTTTCAAGTCACAGTGGAAAATGGTTTAGAAATTTAGTCAAAACAGAAAGCAAGATGGATAAAATCCATCCCAGGGAGTTCACCCAGGAAGTGTTTTTAGCTGGTGGCTTAGGTCGCTTTATCTACACTTCCATTTGTTTACCAAAGTGTCCTGGATGATTCTGTGACTACTGGTGTGTCATTCTAACCCATAGGAAATTATAAATCTTTAAAATTTAAAGGGAGTTTGCACTGATGGAGCATAAAAGTATTTTATTTGTGAATGAAGCACTAAAACTTCAGCACTCCACCTGGAATCACAGGACATGGCCACAAAGGAGCAACAAGCACAAGACAGAAGGAATATACAGATGGATGGAGCACAAGGTAGAGGAGAAAACTTGGTATAGTTATGTGGTGAACCTTTATTAGCCTTATTCCACAGCAGAAATTAATCTTTCAGCATTAATTATCAGTTTATTATCAATTAATTGCAGTTAGCAGGAAAAAAATAAATTTTAATGGAAACCACTGCAGATTTTTTCCCCTAAAAATTAGATTTCCTTGTGCTGCTGGATTCCCATTACAGATTGGAGCACCCAGAGCACACGTGGGGACACAGGGCTGGGTCTGAGTGACAGCAGTGTCACCCTGCTGTCCTCACTGACCTGCGAAATCACCCCACAGGCCTGTGTGGTTTTCTGGGGGAGAAGGTGACACAAGCCATGGCCTCCAGTGGTTCCTGTGTCCCTCAGAGAAGCAGCTCTGCCCAGAGCAAACAGCTGGGTCGGCCTCGGTGGCCAGCGGTTCTGTGCAGGTCCAGAGCAGTGAGAGCCCAGCAGGATGAGCCAACACCAACACACCGTGTGTGAAACCCCAACAGCCACTTTTCCCCCAGCAAACAGCCCATTTCTGAGTGGCAGCCTGACAGACCTTGAACCTGAGCCAGGCTTTGCAGCCCTCGACACGAGAGAGAAATCCGCGCTCTCCTGACACGCTGGAATTCAAACAGCTCCGGACCCAGCATCTCTTTGGGAAAATTCCACCCCAGAGCAGGTCAGGGGTGAGGGGAGGGCAGGCACAGCATGGGGGGCTGCTTTTCTGCACTTCAGAAAATTAGAGACAACGTGGGCTTGGAGCCACAAATGAAACACTTGAGAGCCACAGCCCAGAGCTCAGTGATGGGAACTGAAATTCCACATCCACCAGGTAGCAAGGCAGTGAGGGAGTGTCTGTATAGCTACAAATGATTATATGGACATTGCAGGGATTAAATACAACTCCCTCCCTAGCCCACAGCCCAAATGTGCCATAAACTACTCTGCACTTAACCACAGAGGAGAAACGTGGTTCCATCAAAGCAAGCAACCACCACCGGCCTTTAGAACAAAACAAACAAAAAACCCTTTGGAAATTACTTGCCTGAGGTTAGTAAAACAAAACAAAAGAAAATCACAGAATGCCAGAATTGTTTGGGTTGGGAGGGGCCCTAAAGCCCATCCCATCCCAACCCCTGCCATGGGCAGGGACACCTTCCACTACCCCAGGTTGGACCAAGCCCTGTCCAACCTGGCCCTGGACACTCCCAGGGATGCAGGGACAGCCACAGCTTCTCTGTGCCAGGGTCTCACCACCCTCACAGGGAGGAATTCCTTCCCAATATCCCATCTAACCCTGCCCTTTGGCAATGGGAAGCCATTTGTCCTTGTTCTATTTCCAAAATCTTTCCGAATTACTTGTCTGAGGTCACCTACAGCACCAGCAGCTTTGGCAGACAGAGATCTCTTAAACCACATTTCTCCAGCAGATCATGGAAGCAAAAAGCTGATTTGTATGTGTATATATACATACACACACGCACACACATGTATATCTATATCTGTATCTATATCTATATCTATATCTATATCTATATCTATATCTATATCTATATCTATATCTATATCTATATCTATATCTATCTCTGACCAAAACACAGAAGCATGTTTATGTAAAAACAAGCTATCAAGGAGATTTTTTTTATCAGCCCAAACCCAAGAAACTTTGTTTGAAAACCCCCATAACCCCTGTGAGAGCTGCTATGCCACAGAACAGGCATCCATTGCATCATTTACAAACAACAGCCACTCAGGAGCACAGAAATAATGAAACCCTGCTGTATCTGACACTGCTTCCTTCCAGCCCCATTCACCCTGACACCCTGCAACACATTACCAGTGTTTGAAAATATCACTGACATGGTAAGAAATGCCTCTGGGCAAGGTTATAGAAATAAAAACCATGAGTATTTCAAGGGAAAAGGTCTGCAAGCAGGCATGTTAGAGATGAGCTGACCAAGCCTCCAGGACAGAGAGTGGAAGGGTGAAACATTATTTAGAAAACACAAGAAACAGAAGCAGCTTTGGGGAAGTTTTGTGCACAGAGCTGGACCCAAAATGGAAAAGCAGCTGCTTTTTTTGGCAGCTGCAGCCATCAGTTTTAAGAAAAAACAGTGAAAAGTGGTGCCAGACTCAGGAGATGAAATATTTTTGACAGACCATCTTCAATATCCAGTAGCCCTGATGGGGTCTTTTAAAAAGGCAAACCCTCAGATGAGTTAAAATGCACCATTTGGAAAACAGCCCCTCCTTATCTGTCAAAGTCTGAGCCCTTAGTGGCAAAACTGCTCTACAGTCTTGAAAAATATCAGTTTGTGTTTAGTATCAGTTTGTGTTTCTGTCTGATGCCTCCATCCCCAGCCTGTTGCACAACTTCAGTGACACAACCCAGAGCAACAACAAACACCTCCTCTGTGGATTTGAACAAACCTGCTCTGTAACACTGGGAAAGCCTCAAGGATTTAAGGAACAAGCTCAATTCATGTTCCTCCTGAGGATTCTGTGACTGATTCCTCCAAACAAAACTTATTTTTAATTTAACATCCAGTTGGGCAAAGCACCTCTAGTTACTGAGGGCGACAGTGGCACCCTCAGCCTTTACCCACACAACCCAATTACAAATTATCTTCTTAAATTTATTATCAGTTTAATAATCCAGGTGAGCTCAGTGTAACTGGTAGGACACAATTTCGGGAAACTCTGGGGATTATGTATTTTGCCATTTTGCTCTGTGAGAGTAAATATTTGCTACAAACAATGAAAATTATAAATCTCTGATTGACCACAGTAGAACCTTTAGGACAAGACGCCCTAAGGAGAGTTAGGTCAGACATTAGGGAAAATTTTTTAATGGAAAAGGTTGTCAAGCCCTGACACAGGCTGCTCAGAGCAGTGGTGGAGTCACATTCCCTGGAAGAGTTAAAAAATCGTGTTGATGTGGCACTTGGGGACATGGATTAGTGGTGGGTTGGCAGTGCTGTGGCAAAGGTTCAACTCCATGATCTTGGAGGTTTTTCCACCCTAAATGACTCCATGACTCGATGGTTCTGTCTTTACACACACACTGTTTATTTTGATGTGGTTTCTGTGCCTTGACAGTGCCTTTTTAAAACTATTCTTTCCTAACCTCCCTGCCCTGCACTTTATGTCCAGTGAATCTGTTATTTGGAAGTGCAGATGCTCTTCCAAGGTCTATGAACTTCACCTGCACTGAGGCTGAGCATCCTGGGCTGCCTCCTGCAGCTCCCTCAGCCACCCAACACCAACAGGACCTGTGGATCAAAGAGCTTTGCAGCCTGGCAGAGGATGGGACTGGATCACACTGCCCCAGATGACCTGTCCCAACAGCCTGTCAACGTCCCCAGCTAAGCAGGTGTTTAAAATGTGTGTATGGCAAACATACACCTCCTCATAATAATAAACACCAAGGCAGCAAAGAAACACAGAACATCCACCACAATCTTCTTACTCTGGATTTGAACCAAGCCCTGCTCTTGGAGAAGCTGTAGAAGAAGTGAACTGCAGACAAAGGGCTCCTCTGCACACATCTGCACTTGCTCAGTTGTGGGGAGGCCGTGCTGTCTCTCCAGAACAATCCAAGTGTCCCCTTCAATTTGTGGCCGGGCCCAGCCTTGTCTGCAGAGCACCACATGAGGGTCAGGAGCCCTGCCAAGATCCACCCCTGACAGGGAGAAGCCACAGTGGCTGTCCTGTCCCTGTGGATTTCTGCAGTGATCTTCACTGTCAGAGCTCCCCAAGCACATGTGGGTACAAGCAGAGATCTCTAATTCCAGCCTTGTTTTCTGTCTGAAGGCAAAACGCCCAAAGGACACTACAATTACAAACTCCCAGGGAATTGTGAAGGCTTCTGCTGCTCAACAGAACCTCTCAGGGCAGCACATTCATGCTGCACTGTATTCTGAGAAATAATCTTCCCTCTTGCTCACCATCCCTGCCTGGAGCAGGGATTGGCCATTCCCTTCAGCTGGGGGTTTCCATCAGGGAACCCTGAAGTTGTTCCACATCACCATTTCCTTTGACAAAGAACTGCTCAGCAGCTCAGCCCCGTGCAGCTCTGATGAACTGGGAGGCTCTGCTCTCCTGGAGGTTTCAGACACCCTCTTTCCCCAGCAAAACCCACTCTCATATAAATTCCCCAGAGCATTTCTCCACTGGAGTTTGAGCACAGAAAGCCTCTGTCTCTGGCAAGTTGAGGGGACAGCTTGAAATGCACCTACATTTGCACCTGCTGAAAAAATGTGCCTTAGCACCAACAGCTCCACCACAGTTTTTATTTCTGCAATGTCACTCTATAAATAAATTATTCCATTCAAAATCCACACACAGTTACAACCCTGCTTTTGCATCTCATGCATCCAGAGTCAAGAAAAGAAAGAGCTGACCCCATTTCTGTCACAATACACATTCAAATAATTAAATAGAGGGGGGAAAAAAATCCAGAAATGGAGCAATTAAAGACCAGAGTTGAAGGGTGACAGTACTTGTCCATGTCTTGTTACCAGTGGATGGATTTACACAGCAGAGCAGTGAATCTGCTCCCTGGCTGGGGCTGAGGAGCAGTCCCATCAGCAGGGAAATGAAATTCCAGAGCCCCACGACACATGGATGCAGGTGGGACAGTGCAATGCTGCTCCTGGATGGGACAAAAATCCCCTTTGCCTCAAACCTGCCACTTCCATGGTGACCTGTGTGAACAGGACAGGAGCAAATGGCCTCAAGCTGTGCCAAGGGAGGCTCAGGTTGGACAGCAGCAGGAATTTCTCCATGGAAAGGGTGCTCAGGCCTTGGCAGGGGCTGCCCAGGGGGGTTTGGAGTCCCCATCCCTGGAGGTGTCCCAGGAAGGCCTGGAGGTGGCACTCAGGGCTCTGGGCTGGGCACAGGGTGGGGATGGGCACAGCTCGGGCTCCAGGGGCTGGGAGGGCTTCTCCAGCCTCAGTGATTCCATGATTCCATGTGTGAATGAAGGATCACAGGGCAAAACCCCAGGCTGAGCAGAGGGAAGGACACAGCACACCCCAGTGTGAATCCTGCTGGATGTGAGTGCTGCCCTACCCACTTCTGGGGGAAAAGTCCAAAAGCCCTCTAGTCCTACCCTTGTCATTAATTACTATTATCCCAATTACTGAATGAATTAATCCTTCACTGTTATCATGCCAGCTACAGAGTAATAGATATTAATTATGCAGCTCAGATGCAATTCAACCCCTACAGATGCCAGTTTACTTTCCCAAAGCCTGGAACAGAGCCAGGTGTTTCAAAGACCCTCCACCCTGGCTTTGGGCTCTTCTGAGCTCTGAGCACAGCCCAGCAGCACCCTGCAGGCTGCCTGCCAGCTTCAGGCATTCTTGATTAATTCACATCACCATTGTCACTTCATTTTTATTTACTGCTGCTGGGAGCAGGAGGCACAGAGTGTGTGACCTCAGATCCACTGGAGCACAGCACGTGGAGTGATGGATTAGAAGGGTGGAAACAAGGAATTTTGCTGCTTTCTTTTGCCTAATGTAAAACAGCCCTGTGAGCCCAAGAAAAGCTTAGGATTTCAACATGTGTGAACATCTGGAGGGATGGGGTAGAACTATCCAAACCAGAAAGACCTGTGGGCAGGTTTTAAAAAGGTTTTGGGGATTTATAAAATAACCAGTATTTGTTGCCCAGAGAAGCTGTGGCTGCCCTGTCTCTGGCAGTGTCCAAGGCCAGGCTGGATGGGGCTTGGAGCACCCAGGGACAGTGGGAGGTGTCCCTGCCCATGGCAGGGGTGGCACTGGATGGGTTTTAAGGTCCCTTCCCACCCAAATTCTCCATGACTCCGTTTCCAAACACCTGCACATGTGAGGCACTGGACTCGGGTCAACCTGCAGTGGGAGTTTCATTTTCCTGCTCACTTTCAGGAAAGAAGGACAGAAAACAAGGCAGGGAAAAGGTTGTGATGGTGACCAGCATTTTAATGCATTTTAAAGCAGGGCAGTTTTCCTGAGCCCTGCTGAGCACACACAGCCTGGTCCTCACCAAGGGGTAAGGACACACACGTAGGGACAGGAAGCTGCCTCATGTGAAAATGTACTGTTTAATAGAAGGACTCAGTAACTGCTTTTGTTTAGCAAAATCCTAAATAAAGCCAGAAAATCCTATATTAAAAATGAGGAAGGAGGTTAACACACATTCTGAAAACAGATTCTGCACTGGGTAGGATCCAGCTGGATGCTCCACACAGATATATTCCTTTAACAAAGACATGACAGCTTTTCCCTCTCTATATTTTTACATGTATATAAAGTACACATAGGAGTATCTCTATGTGTCACAATCTGTCCCTTAGTCACCTGTTTAAAGAGCTTTTCACAGGAGCAAAGTAGCACTTACTCAGTTCCTGTTCTCCAGGTGCTTGAGTTTCATATTCACTATTAATAAATTAAAGAAGCCTTTAAGACAAAAAACCCAATCATATTTTGGAATGTTTGACTCAAAAATCCTCCTGCAAGCAATCTGTGGTTCCAGTCAGGCCTGCCCAGGCAGAGAGAAGCAGCAAACCACACTTGAGGCGTTACTGCTCTGAGTAAGACATTGGCCCCTGTGGAAAGATGTTCCACTCTCCCCTCACCACAAACCAGCCAGGCTGGGGAGTCCTGCCTGCTCTTCCTCCCTGGAGCCCATTTTGCCTGGCATTCCCTCCCCTGCCCTCGTTCCTGCCCGGGGAATGTGGGCTGGGGGTGCCTTTGGAGCTTGGCAAACCCAGCTCTTCAAGCAGAAGGTGCCCAGCTCGAATGCCCTGCAAGGCAGAGCTGGGACAAGGGGCTGAGGTTTGGGGAAATGGGACCTGACTCCATCCATCAAAGCAAACACAGCCCAGACAGCAGCAGCTGCTGGACCAAAACCTGGCAACAGGGCAATGCCCTGGGCATCCCATGCCACAGGAATGGCTCAGCTCCTGCCAACCCGAGAACTGGAGCAGAAAAATGGAGAAAACCTGCTTGGACCATGAGAATTCCTGCTCTGGGAACAGCCTTAGGAATGTGCCAGTGCTGGAGCAGGAAAAGGCCTCCTGTGCAGGGTGCTGCATTACCCCTGGGCAGCAGGAGCAGGGAGGCTGCTGTGGCTGGGCTGGGCTGACAGCACTGTGTGTGTTTGATCCAACACAGTGGCAGCCTGTGTCTGTGGCAGCCTGGCATCCCAGCTTAGCAGTGCCTGGCACTGCTGGCCCCACAACCCACCTGGGAGCACGGGCACGAGCAGCAGAGCCTTGGGAAAGGCTGCAGCTTACAGCCTCCCCCAGAACGTGAACATCTCCACAAGCAGTCCTTGTTCCCTCCCTGCCACTCAAAATGTCACCAGAAATGGTGTCTGAGGTGTTAGAATACCACTGTAAACAGCATTTACAATTTTTTTTCATTTCTCAGAACAACAGCTGAGACTGGGCATTGTTCTGTTGCAATAATTAAATCAGGACACAGGGAGTTACTGTAGTGTCACACGAAGAAACCCCAAACCATCCAAAAGGCACATTTCCAGCCTCCCTTACAACCAAGCTGGCTGGCTCAGCCCAGTCCAGCCTTTTTGCAGGCTGACTTTTGCTGATTTTTTTCTCCACACATGAAGTAACCCCTTTTAAATGTGGTTCAGACCATGTAAATTCTTTGTTTATCCCCGTGGAACTTCCCAAGGATTGCAAACACTGTCCATGGACCTTCACAGCACCAGGCATGTCATGAATTCCCACAGGTCTCAGACATCCCCTCTGGTCCTTCAGGAACCACAGGTATTCCTCATTACTGTCTCCAGGTTCAGAGGGTTCACAGGTACAGTCCTCACACCTTGATCCTGTTATTGTACTAAGAGCACTCTTTGCACACCCGTCCTGAAATGCACCTGCTAGAAATGAGAGTTAAACAGTGCAATCTTACTTGGAAAATAAGGAAAATCCACCTGCATTGTTCTTAGAAACCAAAACCAACCCAAACCTTCCCTATCATCAGCTCTTCCCAATAAGATTTAATTAATTTAATTCCCTCCCGTTGTCATTTGCATTTTAATGTTTAAATTTGTCCAAAGAAATCATAAGAAGAATTCTATCTCTCCTTTTTTCTGAAACATTTGGAACAGCTCTCTATATATTGCCACTTCTTAAGAGCTGATAAACTGGATTAATTTTTTGAGGTTTTTAAGTAGAAGAAAAGCTGAACAGAGACTTAAACCCCTGCTGAACCTCACACAAAGCCTGGAGTTCACAAGCTGACTTGCAGCACAAATACATCTCCCAAAGAATGCTTTTTCAAACCTTATCTGGAAGGTTTTGCAAAATAGGCATCAAGCACTAATTCTCTTTACACCACTAAAATGATACTTACAGATGGGAAGGAGTGGGATAGAATTCCCTCAGTGTAAGTAGCTGTGTCCTGCCAAACCCAGCTAAGGCTGAGCTGGATGTTTGAAATATCTGCTGTTCAAAAGCTTTGGTTTGCTGCCTGTTACAGAGGCAAATGACACAGTAAAGGTCATTTTATGGCCCACAGCACACAGGGTGGATCTGCACAGCCCAAACTGGGCAAGGCACAGCACTGAACCCCCCAAACCCATGGGTCTAGCTTCTTTCTCCAAGTCTGGAATCTAAAATTGCCAGGACGGCCAAACACCCCTGCTCTTTGTTCTGTTTTTGCAACAAATCACAGATACCTTAAAGCTTTTACATTTATGTGCATTCAGCCTTGGTAACAGAATTCCATCTGAGCAACCCAGGAGAAGGCTCAGGCTGCTACAGTGGCTGAACACCAAGGCTGGAACTACATCCAAAGGGTGAGTAAAGCCAAATTTGGTTTACAGGCTTTTCTCCCCCACTCCTTCAACATTTTTGACCTGATCCAGATGAGCCCTGCCAAAATCTGTCCCCACTGCACCAGCATTCCATGAGCTAATTCACACCTCCCATTGGACTGGAATGTGGAGCCAGGTCCATGCAGACACTGCTGGTGTGCAGTGTGTGACAGAACAGAATCTGCCCCTGCACACAGGGCATGGCAGGGCTGAGGGATCTCCATGGCACAAACCATGCTCAGCTCTGCAGCTCCTGCCATGCCTTCCTGGGCACTGCATCCAGATGCCACAAGTGTCTCAGCTTTGTGTGGATCTGAGGGACAGGGATGTGCAGCAACATACAGGAGGGGAATCACAGGCTTGGGAAGGGAGAAGCTCGAGCTGGCCAGGGGGAGTACTTAAAAAAAGGAAAAAAATAGTGGGGAAAAAAGGAAAAAAGCAGGAAAAAACAGAAGCAAAATAAGGAAAAAAGAAAAAGGGAATAAGAAAAAGAGGAAAGGGAAAGAGGGGAAAGAGGACAGAGGGGATAGAAAAAGGACATAGAGAAAAAAAGGGATGAGGGGAAAAGGAAAGAGGGAAAGGGAAAAAAGAAAAAAAAAGAAAAGAAAGGAAAAATAAAAGGGAAAAAGGAAACAGACAAGGAAAACAGAAATAAAGAAGAAAGGAAGACAATGGTGGCTGGATCTGTGCCCAACCTTTCAAGGGATGAGGCCAACTCCCAGTGTTTCCATTTGAGTTTAGTCAAACATTGAGGGAGAAAGGAAGAGAATTTCTCAGGAACTGGCCCTGGTGCACAGAGGCTGCCAAGGAGCAATTCCCCTTGCCAAGGCTCAGAATGCACCTCCCTGTCCCCCCAGAGATGAAATGCCCACCCTGGATCCCCAGACAGCCCAGCAAAGCAGCGCAGAGCGGGACTGAGGCACCAGGGGAGCCGGGGCAGGGCTCAGCTCCAGCTCTGCCACAGCCCTGCTCCTGGGGCTCCTGGGGCTCCTGGGGCTCCTGGGGCTCCCTCCTGCACAGGGACACAGCAGCCTTGGGGACACAGGCACACCTGGGGCCAAGCCAGGCATCTCTGGAGGTGTCAGTAAGCTGGGGAAGGCTCAGAAGTGATGTGCTTTGGAGCTAGAACTGCCATGCTCCCCAGGCTCGCCCAAAACAGTCAGGAAATAATCCAGGGTTCATCTCCCCCCTAAGCACTGCCAGTGCATCCCAAATTGAGGGCTCAAAACATACTGGAATTCCAGTTCTCTGCAGCCCCTTGAAAACTCCCTTTCTCAGGCACTGCACTGCCCGTGGCTGGCACACAGACGTGTGCCCACCCTCAGGCTTTGCTGTGCTGCCTCAGCCTGGGCTGCCTGGCTGCAAAGGGCTCCTCTTGTGCCAAACTGGCTCCAGGGGTTAGAACAGTGTCAGCCAAACTCCCAAACACTGGCAAATGTGAGAGATGTCCACTTTGAGCCTCTCTTCCCTCTCCCAAGAGAACATTTATAAACACATACATGCAAGAGAGCTGCCCAGGGAGAGGAATTCCCTGTGGTTCTGTCACCAACACTGCTGGAGCTCAGCCTGGCCAGGCTCCACCTCCAGAACAGGGCAGGATGCTCTGCTCCTTGGGATGCAGGATGGAGGAAGCAGTGCTCCCCAGCTCTCACAACACTCCACTCTGAGCACAGAGTTGAGGCAGCAGAGCAGGGACTGCAAATTCACCACATGTCTGTACTAACTGGTATGATGGATGTCAGGACATGCTGGGGTGAATCATGGAAAGAACTGCTATGTTAAACCCAAGGAAACCACCAAACACAGACACTGACTCTGCACTGAACCTGCCAGTGCCCTACATCTCCCACAAAGGGTGATTCATTCAGTATATTAAAACACACCCATTATGTAGCATTTTACAAAGTCACACAGATCAGCAGATGGAGACTCTGTGGGATAGAGCAGCACATTCATCTGCCCAAAGCATCCTGAGATGAGAATTGCACACCAGGTGCCTGGGAGCAGATCAAGAATCCTGGCAGCACACTGGTAACAAACCACAGGCTGGGATTCTCCCTCTTGGGGTCACTGGTGTGTCTGGGTGTCTGTGTTCCCCCCTGACTGACCTCAGGGACAGCCCAGCACACTCACTCCTGTCCCTGGGCTCATTCCTGGGCAGCTCTGCACGAGCTCAGTGAGGATTATTTGCTTCAAACACTCCTTTTTCTCCCTTCAATGCTCCTCTTCTCCTGAAACATGCTGGTGGCAGCACCCCAGGCAGCATCCCTGGAGGGCCGAGCCAGGGAAGAGGTGGGAACCCCCCCCACAGCCCAGAGAAGTGTCCCATCCCAATATTGCAGGGAACTGAACCCAGGCTGGGGAGAGCCAAGGTGGCATTTACCTGACAGGAGATCTGCACCAGGTACACCAGTTCCTTGGAGTCACAGCCATTCCTCGTGAGCTCGTTCTGTTCCTCCGGGAGCGAGAGCTGCGCCGAGGGAGGGGAGGTGGGGAGGGGGAGAGAAGAGAGAGCAGAGCAGGTCAGTGGGGCACAGAGCAGCTCAGTGGGGCACAGAGCACCCCAGTGGGGCACAGAGCAGCTCAGTGGGGCACAGAGCAGGTCAGTGGGGCACAGAGCAGCTCAGTGGGGCACAGAGCAGCTCAGTGGGGCACAGAGCACCCCAGTGGGGCACAGAGCAGCTCAGTGGGGCACAGAGCAGGCCAGTGGGGCACAGAGCAGTTCAGTGGGGCACAGAGCACCCCAGTGGGGCACAGAGCAGTTCAGTGGGGCACAGAGCACCCCAGTGGGGCACAGAGCACCCCAGCCTGCTCCTGCAGGTGCTGAGCAGCAGGGCAGCAGGGCAGCAGGGCAGCAGGGCAGCAGGGCAGCAGGGCAGCAGGGCAGCAGGGCAGGGCTGGGCTGCCTGCAGCTGCCACACAGGGAACACTCAGCACGCACAGACCCTGGAATGCCATTGGATTTTGGCACCTCACCTGACAGGTTAAAAATAAAAATATGGTTCAAAAATAAAACAATTATAGGGAGGCAAACTCTTCAAGGCAGGGATTAAACCTCCAGCTTAGAAGTCTGCAAAATTAATTGTTCACTGAAAGTATCTCTCTAAATATTCATGGATCACACAACGGTGCTTCTCCCTACCCCTCTCCCCCCATTTTATTCATTTTTCACTTTATACGTTCAGGCAGACATTAGATAATAAAACATATCTCCTAATTTCAGTGTTGTCAAGCAATTCAACCCAGCAGAGAGTTTTATGGCACCATTCATCACACAGAGTCATTAACTGCATCATCAGGATGTGTTTGTTTGGGAGCAGTGAGGAGACATTTTCCTGTCTCATTCCTGCTCACGGACCCAGCCTGGAGCATCCCACTCCTGGCCCTGTTATCCCACTGGTCTTGATATCTTGCACTGAAAATGGTTTATGTTTAATGATCTTCTCTGAGAACAGAAATTACAAATTATCATAAGAAAATGAAGATTGTTTGCAAAGCAAATAAATAAAGGAAATGTGTACATAAAACTTAAAAGGCCGTAAAAAAATCCTAATTAGCCAGGAGAAAAAAAAATCTGAAACAAATGAAAGCAGAAATTAAAAAAGACTGAGGAGAAGCATCCCAAGTTGTTGTATTTAACAAATGTAAGCAAGAGAAAATCAGACTTGGGTGGTGAGAAACCTCCTGATAGAAGGACAAAAGGCCAAGTTCTCTCCATAAAAATTATCATAAACCCCGGAATTAATTTAACTTTACATTCTGCCAGAATCTCCCTCCTCTCCATAGGGAAGTCCCAGAGCTCATGGATTCAGCCCTCTCCCTCCACCACCCCAACTCCTGGAATACTAATTTCTTTTCTGATGGCTGTAGACAGATAATTAACAAGATTCCTGGACCAAATAAAGTCTTTGGTTCATAGAATTTATTATTGGTGTAGGCTGCTGCCATTAATGTGATTAAACACAACCATTACTTCTGCATTGCACCTTCCCCCCAACCTTATCAACGTTCTTTGTTATCACATATCACATTTCAAATGCTACTGAGTTTTGAAACTACAGCCAAAGGAAACACAAGGATGCTGTAAAGGCAGGGTCACACAGGCAGCAGGTAATTTCCATGTTTGCCAGGTAGCAAGGAGCTCTGCTTCAATTAAGTCACCAAGACAACCAGAGGGATGGAGCAGCTCTCCTAGAGGGAAACTCTGAGAGAAATGGGATTGTTCAGCCTGGAGCAGAGAAGGCTCCAGGGAGACCTCAGAGCCCCTTCCAGTGCCTGAAGGGCTGGAGAGGGACTGGGGCCAAGGGCTGGAGGGACAGGACACAGGGAATGGCTTCCCAGTGCCAGAGGGCAGGGTTAGACGGGATATTGAGCAGGAATTGTTCCCTGGGAGGGTGGGGAGGCCCTGGCACAGGGTGCCCAGAGAAGCTGTGGCTGCCCCAGCCCTGGCAGTGCCCAAGGCCGGGCTGGATGGGGCTTGGAGCAATCTGGGATAGTGGAAGGTGTCCCTGCCCATGGCAGGGGTGGGAATGGATGGGCTTTAAGGTCCCTCCCAACCCAAACCCTCTGTGATTCTATGAATTCAGTTGGGTTTCCTACTCATGGAGAGGGGTTTCCATGCTTTAACCCCCCCTGTGCTCACTGAGGGCACACAGACTCCACCAACACCCACGGGAGTTTCAGGCATCCCTTCACTGAGTGTATCAGTGCCAAAGCTCATCACCACAGGCTCCAAAAAACCAGCAGCCAGGCAACAAAGCCACCAACAGGGAACTGCAGCAGCTCCCTAAAGAATTCAGGGCCTGATTCTGTACAGCAGAACTGGGGTAGAGAAAGGCACAGGGCAGTCAGGAGAGGTGGAGTGCATCACCTTCCCTCTCACACACACTGAGACTGGCACCAGGCTGGGCTCCAGCCAAGCCAAGCCCCTGCAAAACTCCTCAGAAACAGCAGAGAATCATCTGTAGCTGTGAGGTCCTTGTGTGTAGGACACTCAGTTACAGCAAACTTCATTCCCAAGGCTCCCCTGCCTGGGCATCATCCTGCTGATGCACTCTCAGTGAGTTCCCACCCTCCCTGTCAGTGTCCGCCTCAGTCACTGTTCAGACAAACTCAGGGCAGTGAGAAGTGACCCACTGATGTGCCCTACCTAGTGCAACTGTCTCATTTCAGGGGGAAGCTGTAAAAGCCACTGCTCCCCTCCCACAGCCAGCCTCGTGCTGACTGAGACAGAGAACTGTTTGCACAGGAAAATCTGTTGGGTTTATCCTGCAATCCAACTGTCCTCGCAGCAAAATGCCCCCAGAGATGAATATTCGCTCATGTTCCCTGTCCCCATGTGGTTCAGTTTGTGTTTTGTCTGTTAATGGACATGCACTAAAGCTCTCCCAAAAATGGGAATGTCCTGATGTTTAAAAGCCTTTCCTGCTGCTGCATCCCTTGTAAACAGAACATCCTGGAAAGCACAGTTGCCCCCGGGCTTGATTTGAAGTCCAAGCACAAAGCAAAGGCCTCTCCTGACCTTAGTGGACTCTGAACATCACTCACAGGCAGAATTTGGTTGGCTCCAAAGTGGGACATTGATTTCTGTGTTCTTAAAGAACAGAGCAAGCAAGGGGGCCTTGAAGATACCCCTGTAACTGTGCCAACTGTGCCAGTGTGTATCGAGGTAAATAGTCTGTAAATAGCATTTATGGCAACTGATCAGAGCTAAACAGCACATAATTTATAATAGATAATCTGCAATGCTCCCTCTTCACATTGAAAATGGCTGTCAGACCTCCTGAATCTGATGAACAATTATGGTGCATTCAATCCCATCAGGTTCATTACTGGAATGCATATGCTTAGCTAGGATGAGTGGCTGTGACTGACTTAACAAATCAGATTTACAGTATCCTAAACTTTTCAGTGGTAGCATTTCATGATCCACAAAGCCCTAAAGATGGTCACACCACACTTTATGTGTATGGATAATGCAGAGTCTTCTAAACATTACAGAATCAGGGAATCCCACAATGGTTTGTGTTGCAAGGGATCTTAAAGCTCATCTGGTTCCTTGGGCAGGGAACCTTCCACTATCCCAGGGTGCTGCAAACCCCATCCAACCTGGCCTTGGGCACTGCCAGGGATGGGGCAGCCACAGCTTCTCTGGGTAACACTGTCAAGGTATCATTTAAATTTGTCTTTACACTGGGGACAAGTGTGGGAGTCTCCACTCTGCCTTTCTGCACACACCAACCAAGAACTGGCAATGAATTCAACACAGATCATTTCTCCTCTACCAGCAAACTGGTACCACGAGCTCTGGGCTCTTTTAGCCCAAGAGAGCAGTGCTTGCTGGCCCAGACTCTGCTGATCACATATACAGGGAGGCCAAGCTTAAAAATGCTTCTAGTTCATGTCTGAAACAGAGGCTTGCCTCTGGCAAGCTGGGAGATAAGGAGAGTGATTACAGGGGTCTCCTGCAGAGGAAATTCATTGGTTATTCCTCTTGCAGGGAAGAACAGCAAGGAAGCAGGAGGGCGAGTTATGATATAGCACAATTACACAGAATTGAAAATAATTAAATTAAAGGAATCACAAGGCAACTTTTGAGATCTATGCAGTAATTTCTTGCTTCCAACCAGTGCAGAATCTTTAGTGCTACTCTTACAAACTGCAAAAACTGAAAAATCATCTCAAGAAAAATACTACATAAATCTGCTGCCAGGACTGGGATTGTTGGCTACTAGCAAAGTGCCAAATCATGACCAGGTAAAGCCTGGTGTCCCTGAGCCCCAGATGTCAAAGGAAGCTCATTCAGACAGCTTTTACTTTCATGTCCTTGTTTCCCTTTTTGTTTGCTGAGTGATGTTGACTCCATCATCCAGCTCTCCTGATGAAAGGATAATTTGTGAGAAGTCTGGGAAGCATAGATTTGATTTGTCTGTGAAACTTAGCTCAGCCTCTGCTTCAGAAGGCCATGAACACACTGATCTCACTCACATCACAGAATGTGAATAACACAGAGCTGTGGCAGAGAGCTGGCAAGCAAACCAGCACCTACTTAAATATTAAAAGATGGAAAAAGGAGAACAAAACATGAAATCAAAGACAAAAAAAAACCCCAAACAAATCATCTTCTCCAACAGAATTACAGTTAAGGTTAGAATTTAATGGGAGAAGCATTCAGTAATTAGATGATAATTAATTAATGAGAACTGTTAGCTAGGAAAATAATCTTGGTTCCAAATAGAAGGAGCAGATCATCCTTCCCAAACTCCAAGCCTGCCTACATTACCCGTGCAGGTAATGGTGTAAACTTTCAGTAAACTTGAAGTAAACTTTAATTAAACGAATTCACTGAGAACTCATCTCCCATCAGAGGTGTAGAGCTACACTGACCTGGGACACAGCCAGGGAGTTACACTCCAGAGAGCAGCAAACACCTGGAAAGTGACTCCTACAACCTCCTGGAGTCCATTTCAGTATCCCACACAGCATTTTCCAAGCTCTCATCTGAATTCCTTGGAAAATGCTGCACTGAATGGAGCCAGCAAAAAGCCAAAACATTGAAGGTGTTTCTGTATTTCTGCACCAGTGACCAAAGAACAAATAATAACATTATAGCATAACTATGTGGAAATACATGCATATAAGTATGATTGTATTATTTGCATAATATTATTTACATAATAAACCCATCTCTGTAATGAAAATCTAATAAATGCATAATTATATTTATATAACGGCTATAACTGATAGATTATAAGTTTGCTATAAAGTACAAGGAATTTAGCCTCATAAGAGAACCTCTCCCCTGTAACCCCCCACAGCCAACCAGCAGCAGCTGGCAGTGATCTCCAGGGGAGAAGGGATCAGCAGTGCTGAGCACACTTCAGGCAGCAGTTTCAGCCAGAGGAGAGGCTGCTGCTTTTCCTGGCAGAGCTCGTGTCATTGTTCCAAGGACAGCTGGTGATCTTGTCATGTTTTGCCAGGATGGAATTTCAGGTTAAATCCCTGAGGAAGCCAGCCAGACACGGGAATTTCTGCTGCTCACACTTGGCCATGGCAAGAGCTCATTAAGTCTCCAAACCACTGATACATCTGATAACTTTTCTGGCAATATTAGGAATTACTTTTTTTTCCTTCCTAAACCACCACATTTCAATGTCCCCTCGATGTCTGTTGCTTTATGATGTTTGTGCAATTGAGCAAATGAGACGAAGCAAAACCCCAGGACCAATGGCACCTTCATGGAACGTGTGCTCTGGGTGAAAGTCTGCCTGGTGGCCAAGGGCAAGGAACAGGGGCTCATTTCCCTGTGAAACATCACTATGTTTGATTAAAAAAAAGTAATTTTAAGACCCAAATATCCTTGGGACAAATCCTGAAGAAATTAAAAGCCTTAACACTGATGAAACTCTAAGATGCTGCCTCGTTATAAGGAAGAGCTTTTCCCACCTCCCTCAGCTCCAGTGCCCAACAGCCAGTTCCTGCACCAGCTCCTACATTACCCTGCTCATCCAAACCCCACACAGTCCTCATTACCCAGGCCACTACTCACAGCAACTTCTCTGGTAATAGGGCACCTTCAAGGCCTTCCTTTTGATATATGTGAAAATTTTATTTTATTATATTTGAAATTTTAGGTTGGCAAATCTTCTCAAACAGGGAAACATTTTCTACCTAATTACTCTGACAGCAGAAATGTATTTATCTGGCCTATTTTGCCTCGCTCCAGCTTTATCTTTCTAAATGTACTAATTATCCTCCCACACACTTCCCATCTTCTCCCATTTTCCCTTCTCATCCTCAACTGTGGCTTTAGAGCAGGAAAAGAACATTTCCAACAGAGTGGTTTCTTTACCCAAGCATAAATATCCTGAAGTAATGATCAATGTAGAGACAAGAAAGCCCTGTTTAAAGAGTATTTTTCTATCTGAACCTCCCTTTCTTCCCTGCTATTCCAAATCACCTCTTTGACAACTCCAATGCAGTATTCAAAGAGCAGCAAAAAAATACACAGAAAATCAAAGAGGACTTGATAAGAGAAAAAAGGAAAATCCACCTCCTGTAATGCCATGCAATCACTACTCCAGGCTCACGAGGGTGTGAGTGAATCCCTTGCTGCAGGTTTGAACCATGGGGAGTGTTGGACATTACCCCTGGACAATCCAAGGAGCACCAGGGCCCTGCCCAGCCACACTCAGCCACCAGCAGCACCAGGGTGAGCACACATCCAAGCACAGCTCTCCCAGGACGGCTGGATTTTGTTGAAGGACCCTTCCAACCCCAAGAACTCTGTGCTTCTCTGGTTTCCACATCTGTTTTGTACAGAGGGTAAGACACAGTCATGTGGAAGGGTTTGGATGCTGGAATTAAACCCAAAGGCACCTCTGCAGCCAAGAGGCAAAATGTTTCCAGGAAGAGATCTCTGTGGTGCCCAGTGACACCACCCGAGGGAATGGCTGGAGCTGTGCCAGGGCAGGGGTAGATTGGAGATCAGGAAAGGTTCTCCCCCAGAGGTGCTGGGCACTGCCCAGGCTCCCCAGGGAATGGGCACAGCCCCAGGGCTGCCAGAGCTCCAGGGGCGTTTGGACAGCGCTGCCAGGGATGCCCAGGGTGGGGCTGTTGGGGTGTCTGTGCAGGGCCAGGAGTGGGACTGGATGATCCCTGTGGGTCCCTCCCAGCCCAGGATATTGTGTGACCCTGTGGCCTCCTGTTTTCTCCCCGAGGATTGAGCACAGTACAACACAACACCTCACTGGAACGTGTGAGGATACAAGGGATAGATGTGAAATTGAGTCACAGAATCCCAGAATGGATTGGGTTGGGAGGGACCTTAAAGCCAATTCAGTGCCATGCCCTGCTATGGGCAACCTGGGCACCCTGTGCCAGGGACTCCCCAGCCTCACAGGGAACATTTCTTCCCAATATCCCATCTGACCCTGCCCTTTGGCACTGGGAAGCCATTCCCTGTGTCCTGGCATTCCATGCCCTTTCCCCAAGTCCCTCTCCAGCTCTCCTGGAGCCCCTTTAGGCCCTGGAAGGGGCTCTGAAGTCTCCCTGGAGCCTTCTCCTCTCCAGGTGAGCCCCCCCAGCTCTCCCAGCCTGGCTCAGAGCAGAGGAGCTCCAGCCCTGGGAGCAGCTCCGTGGCCTCTCTTCCTCCACTTCCTTCTTTCACTGGGAGCCCCAGAGCTGGAGCAGCAAATCCCTTTCCCAGCAGACACAAGTTCTCATCATAGGTGTACTCAGGCTGGATTTTATGCAAGCACATGCACTAAGTAAATGTAAAAGGTTGTGGGATGTGTGTTTTGCCTGTAGTTACTTCCAGAACTATTTTAAGCTTGCAAATCACACGAGACAGTTTCTTCCTATGGCAGGATGATTATTCAGCAGTCAGCATCCCTTCATCTGAGCTTCACCTTCAAGGCTAATAAATCCTAGCATGGTTTATAAATATGCACAGCTAGAGAAAAGGGCAGGTCCCAACCCCAGCAGGACCCTCAGGGTGCTTTAATGGCACTGGATGCAGCAATAGTTCCATGTGTGACTTAAATGCTCAGAACACATCTCCTTTGGGCTATGTGATTATTTTCTTTTCATATGAGCTTCCAGTGAGGTCCTGCACAAGTGCTGCACTTCTTGGTGCTTCTGAGAGAGGTGAGAACAGCTGGAGCACTCCTCGAGGTCCTTCACAAAACTGTTGCACAGAATAACTTTAAAACCATAGAACCACAGGATGGTTTGGGTTGGAAGGGACCTTAAAGCAGAAGCACCCTCATGTCAGGAGAACTTTCTCACAGGGGACAGAGATGGGCAGCTCGTGCAACCTCATCCACCAAACACTCCACTGCAACCACAGCAGCTCTGACCTGCTGGGTTTTCAGTTTTCCAGGGACTGAGGCAGGACAGGCACCACCCTCTGGCCAGTCAGACACAGGGTAAAAGGTAAGGCAGGTTAAGGAATATTAATCAACTAAGAAATATAAACAAAACATCAAACCAGGCAAAACACTCACCCAGTGCCACACGTCTCTTGCATACAGCAAGAGGAAAGGGAAGGCAATTTCTCATGAATTCTACCCTTTCCAATCTCACACGCTGTTTCAGAGGTGGGTCCTCCCCACGCTGCTGCTGTAGAGCTGCTCTGAGACATGAATCCCAGGGGATCCAGCTGGTGCCTCTCTGGAGACGAAATCAGGAGCAACCTTGACATAACTTGACTCAGTGCAGTCAGAAAGCCACAGCCTGGAAAGGTTCCCCTTTCCATGCCCGACCCCAGGTGGAGCTGCCAACGCAGGCAGCTCATGTACAGCTGCTGGAGTCTGTTTGTTTTAACTCCTAAGCCAAGTCTATTTGATGCCTAAGCTTGCTGAGACACAAAATCTCAGAGTTGTATCAGAGATACTTTCCTGAGATTTTCCTGTATTAAGCTGCAAATGTTTTCTCAAGTGGTCTCACCCTTTTATTTCCTCTAAGTGTGTAAGAAGGTCAATCTTCATAAGCAATGAAATATTCATAAAAACTTCTTAGATGCAGCCATTGGGGACCCCATTAGGCAAAAACAACTTCTGAGAGTCTGCAAACAGAATGTTTTCATGGAATGGAACTATCTGAGGTTATGAAAAACAAACCAGGAACAGCCCTGCGTGCAGGCAGAGCGAGCCTCAGGCACTGGGGACTGGCACAGAGAACAGAACCTCCTGGATTGCTCCATGGGCTCCATTTGCCACCTGTGGGGTTTCTGGTTGGAATTTCCTGGGTTTGTCCTTTGTCTCTATAAACTGACTCTTGAGAAACTTCCACGCTCCATGGATTCCAGGCTATGGAAATAACAGCCTTAGGATAAAAATCATTGAACTTTACAGACTGAAGCCACTGTGCTGAGGAAAGCTTTTCACCTTTAGTTGGGTGAAACCCGGATTTTTACTTTTTTTATTTTTTTTTTTTTAGTGACAAAGAATCTATCTCACTTGGACTGAAATTTGGGAAGACATGGGAGAAACACAGAGCTACTGCCAGATTCGCTTCATGGATTTCTTTCCTGCAGGTTTTTTTGCTTCCATGACAACCTCATTTCCTTCTCCTTTGCTGGGACAAGACTTTTGGGGTTTCAGGAGACAACATGAAACACAACACTGAGCAGAGGCTCTCAAACCAACACCCCAGACATGGCAGGCTGTTCTTACTCCAGACTTACAGCGGGTAGGAAGATACAAACAGTGACAATGTGTAAAGACCCTGTGCTCAGGAAGTGTGAGCACAGCTGGGGAAGCACTGCCAGAGCCTGTCTGGAGTGTGCACCGGTTCAGGCAACCCCTGCCTGCTGCAAGCTCGTCCCCAAGGGAGGTTACCAGGCCATTCCCAGAGGCACAGAAACAGGGCTCCCGCAGTCCCCAGGCACAGGAGTGAACTGCCCGTGTTCTCCTGCAGGGACACGTGCTCCAGGGATGGAGAACCAGGAGACAAATGAGCACAATCTGTTGCTGACTCCCACCTAGGACTCCTGGCCACCAAGAGACATCCCGTGGGATAAAACACAAAGCAAACAGCTTTGCCAGCACACCTCTGGTGGGAATCCAAACCACAGCTACCCAAGGAGAGCTGGCAGGTCAGGCAGCCCGGATGCATGTGGCTCAGCACACACAGAGCCTTCATTACAGCATGCTGGTGGTGGAATGATGTGTTGCTGTCCGGGGAAACAGCCCATTCCAGGAGGATGTGTGATGTCCTGCTCCCCAGCGTGTTCCCAGAGCTCCATCCCAGCATCCCTGGCCAACCTCACCTCGAGCCCTGCATTCCCTGCCCCCCCTGGGGCTTTGCTTTTCCCCAGCAAAGGAAATAACTGTGGCACAGCTACAAGGAAATGAAAACAATCTTGGGGTGCACGACTTATCCCTTTTAAATTCAATTTCCATTAAAAAATACGGCATAAATGAAACATTTCCTTAAAAAAAAAGCAATTGCAAGACTGGGTTAAATGTCTGTGGGCACCGGTTCCCATTACTGTTACACCTCTGACAAAAAGTACTTACAAACAACAGCAATTCTTAGCACAGACACGCCCAGGTACCATAAACCAGGCCCCAAACAGAGGGGTGGGACTTGGGTTTGATATAAAAGAGTTTGAAGATATATCTGAGTGACTTTTCAAAACCTAAATTTTAGAGCAGTTCAGGACCAGAGGATTTTGAATTTCTTGTTTTGTTTCAAAGACTTGGTTCTTATTAACCTGCACAGTACTTGGAGGAGTTTGTCCTTAGATGTCCAGAGCACACCAAGTTGTTCCTCATGAAATCCTAACTTTTAAAATGTGAAGATAAAAAGAAAAAGAAAGACAAACCCTGGTTATTCACAGAAGTATGTTGTAAGGAATCACGTAAGGAAAAAGCCACAAGTCAAACGGATCCCAAATAATTAACAGAAATCTCAGAGAGGCTGAATGTTGTGTGTGAGAAGCAGTGCCACACACACTGTGCAGGAATTTGAAAGCTGCCAGTCCAAATAATCCTGGTTACTCTGCTCAGTCTGCTCAGCAAACACACACAGAGGAATAAAACACAAAAAAACTCATGGCAAATATGAAGCTCAGATTTTTGAGCAACACGAGTGTTCGATCAGCAACACCAACCAATCGAAGGTGTCACTCAGCCTGACCAACTCACGGTGGGGAGAAAAGTCTGGGCAGAGACTCCTTCTCTTCACACATGCAAATCTGGGTACAAGGGATGAAGGCTCAGTGGCTCTTAGTAAAAGCAAGGAGCAAAGATAGGCAGGAAATAGGAAGTGGTTTAAGTCCAACTCTTCTACACAAAAGCCAAGGAGCTGAGCCAGCACAAAGGGAGCCTTGGGACACAGCCTGGCAGCTACAGACTCACCCTGCCAGGGCAAGGAGCAGGGCAATTCTCACAAGGGTTTAACGGGTGTTGGAGATGCTGGGCACCCACTTGTGCTGCTCACTGAGAGCTTGGAGCGGTGCTGAGCTGCCAGGGCATGGATTCCAGAGGTGCCACATGGACAAAGTTGTTCCTAGAAAGCCCAGCTGCTGATTTTGTCTGCTTAATAATTTACTGGCTATGACTGTAACCTCCTAAAACTTCCCTGTCAACTGTGGATTGCTCTCTGGCTCCTGTCAGCACAACATCCAACACGAGCACCTATGTGTCCCTGTACCTGATGAAAGATTTATCCATGTCTGCTTCACATACACAAGTATCTGCACAGAAAGAAACACATAATAAAGGCCTGCAGAATATCCAGGTAAAAGTTCCGAGTCAACAGATATTCCTTCATACTCCAAGGAATATTTTTAAAGGTGCATGAAAAATAAAACAAGAGGAAATAAATGATCAAATATTCTCCTTTTAAAAAGAAACCTTGCTAGCCCTACCCTCACAACAAAGGGCATGTTCTAGGCATTATCAGCAATAGTTTGGAACACATCTAGTACCAGAAAATGCAAGACACTCCTTTTGTTAGCGACCCCTCATTCCTCTACTTAGCAGAAGATGCACTAGAGGTTTAAAACAGTTTATCTCAATAGCCAGTCCCTTCTCTTGAGGCAGGAAAGCTCTGCTGGGCTGTTCCCCAGCCCAGTCCCAGCTAATTACCTGTACCTCATTACTGTGGCTTTCTGACTGACTTCCTCACTGCAAAAAGATCTTCCCGAAGGCCACAGGTTAATCTCTGGGAGGAGCACCACAGTTTGCACTATCCCGAGCTTTAAAATCGGTCACGACACTCAGCACAAAAATACAACCACCTCCCCCCTTTAAACTCCCGCTGAAGAGTCTGCAAAGAAGCCTTGTTCAACTGGCATCTGAATCGCTCTGTATTGCCACAGCAGCACTTGGTGCCATCCTGCAGGCGCCCTTCCAGCTGCTTTTATTTTATCGTCGTGACTGCAGCGAACAAAAGGGATCTCAGAGCGAGCCCAGAGGGTCCCTGAGGCTGTGCGCTACTCACCGCTGCTGCAGCGCTCTGTGCTCTCCATGGACGGGCTCCGCAGCCCCGGCCCGGCGGCTCCAGCTCTCCCGCAGCTGCCGGCGCGGGCTCGGCGGGCTCGGCGGGC
>VZRZ01002000.1:86845-147139 GCA_013398175.1 Climacteris rufus
CGGCTGCACCGCCCGGGCGGCTGCACCGGACAAACCCGGCCGGCGGCGGGCGCCGCTCGCCCGAAAGCCGGCGGGGCTCAGGGCAGGCTGCTCCCTCGCTGTCCCTTCCCTCCACCGCTGGCAGCCCCCCGCAGCCCCCGGCGCTGTGCGGGATGTGCCCCGCCGCCGAGGCGCTCCCTGCCCACAGCAAAGCAGCGCTGAACGAGGCCACGTTTGGTGCCACAGCCCTCCCTGCTCAGGGAACAGCCTGAACTGTCTGACCCCCCTGTCCGAGCGGTCCGTGTGACCGCGGAGTGAATGAGACTCATCTGAAAAAGCCAATATTGAAGGTCATTATTCACTGGCTGGATTTTATCTTTCAGCACCTGAGCCCCAATAAACACTAACAGGGAGATCACCCCCTTCCCCACAGACCCAAAAACTTGGGTTCACTTTAGTTTTCAATTTTTAAATTTTGAGTGGTAATTTAACCACTCACAGAACGATTATTCTAACAAACACCGCACCACGTGCTGCTGCTACTGCAATTTCACTTCTCCAGTCCAGAATACCCAGGTCTAGTCCTTTCCATGCAGAAAGAGGGATTTTGGGAATCACTGGCCATGGAAGTAGTTCTGTCCCAGGCAGCCTGGTGATTATTTCACCACGGAAAGGAAGGAATGCCCTCAGCACCCTCTTCTCACACCCCCCTCTCTGAACTCCAAGGTTAATGTGCAGTCTTAAGATCTGACACTTTCTTAGAACAACCTCATGCTTTTATTATGTTTGGACATAAAGTTCCTTGGACAAATTCAGGTGTAATTCTGCAGTCCAAGTCAGGGCAGTATCAAACAAAGTCAGAAGCTGCAGGTCTCTGTCAGCATCTTCATCTTCCAAGAGCCAAGAGGAGCTTTTGCCCTGAATACATCAGAAGTCAGTCCTGGATTTCATTTCTGATTTTACTGTAGCTGAAGCGCTGTCTGAAGCAGCCACTGTGCTTGGGGCTGGCAGTGTCAGAGCCGGGCTGGGCAGCCCAGCAATGCCAGGGAATGGGCAGGCAGCAGGCAGCAGGGCCAGCGGAGCGGGCTGCTCCCTCAGCATCACACAGCAGCAATTCCGTCACTCTCAGCTCAGCTCTGCAGGGAACACATCTCCCAGGTCTCCTGTGCACTTCTCAGATTCATTTCTCTGCCAGTGCAGTGAGGGGACAGAGAGCTCTGCCCATTCCAGCCCTGGTACCTCTGCTCCTCCCAAGGACAATTCTCCCAGTTTTCCCCATTTGTTGCCTACACTGACAACAAACTTCCATCTATTTTACGTGTCCCTTGTCCACGTCCTCCACGACAGTGTAACACAACATCCTGATGCCCAAAAAGCATCTTCACATGACTATGAAGACAATTAATCAGCTTTTCTTTTTCACACATGCCGAGCGTAGCACAGCACAGGACAGGAACATACACTTTCAGGGCAGGAACATACATTTTTAGTATAAGGAAATGCATTTTTAGTATAGGAACATAAACTTTTCAAGCCTTCTTCATCAGCTGATAGTGATTTCCCTCTCTTCAAAGTTTCTCTTTGTTCTTTCAGATCTGAAAATACCCTTGAGAATTTGTAATGCTCAATGAAAGCTGTTTAAAGAATCGAAAATTTGCATTGTTAGAAAGAAACTCAATTTCTTTCCCACCCAATGCCCTATTTCTTCCAAGCCTTGGAAATTTCCTGTCCACTAAAGAATCAAGAAGGCATTACACTGGAAAACGTATCAGAAGGTGCCACTGGTTACTGCATTTTCAGGTATGATAAGTTGGGAAAATTTATGAGATTGCTTCTCATAACCCCAAATAAATGAGACTGTGAGGTTCTGCAACATGAAGAAATAAACATTTAGTAAAGGTTTATGAAGGAAAGCAGTGCTTATAAATTACATAGCTTGGGCCACCCCGTGAGCAGCCTTTTTTTCAGCCAAACAGAGCAGTAATCAGCAAGAAAGATCCTTCCACCTCCTGCTCTCTCCTTAGTCCCTCAGTGCATCTGATTCCCAATCCCCTCCTGCACCTGGTCTTTTCTGATAAAATTAAAAAGCAATTCCTGACACAGAGTTGGTGCCACTACACATCATAATGTGCAGCCTGGCCTGTCATGGACAAAGGGATTATAGGAAGTGACAATGAAGGAAATCCCTTCTGAGGATGGCAACATTTGCTGAGGCAGAAAGCATCCTGAAATGACCTGTAAGAGGCAAGAGGGGAATGTCTGAATGGGGCCCCTACCACACATTAGCCTGGATTTTGGTAACTGACATCACAGAATCATTCAGGTTAGAAAAGACCTCCAAAATCATCAAGTCCAACGTTTGAGTGAAGAATTAACATGTATGGTTTATAAACACATGAAACTGAAAAGGATCTTACCAGTGTAAGACAAGCCTCATCACAAATTTTGTTCCTTCTCATAAACTAGTTCTGGTACTTGCTCACATAATTCCTACCAGAGAGCTAATTTCCCTCTAAGAGGGAAAAATCCACCAGCAAATAACCAAAATAATTCTCACTCCCTCAACTGACAAATCACATTTTAACCAGCCTCGATATGGATATTCTCTAAATTGATTTCATTAAATGAAACCATTGCTCTCATCCTCACAAACAACAACATCCAGCTCTCGCTGGCACAAGTAGATCAGAAGCCTGGTCGAATTTCCAACTCTGAGATAATTTCTCTTTGATCTCCTTGGTGCTGGGGGTGTTCCTGGAATCAGGGATGAGCTGGGGCAGTTTCACAGTGCAGTCAAGGTGCCTCACACCCACCAGCTTCATCCCTCCATCTTCTAGAGGAACAAAGCAAAATTTTCTTTGAACTTGCCTTTCCTAGAGACTCTTTCCTAGAGAAATCACCCCAATTTTCCCAGAACCCAAATGAAACGGCTCTGTTGACTCAGAGAGCATCATCCAGGAGTGACACCACGTGTCCTGCCAGAGACAAACCCCTCACAAGCACCTACACACCACCACCACCACCAGGCATCACTGTCCCCTGGCCCCACGGAGCCAAATTCCCTCAAAATTCCCTCTGGCTGCAAACCAACCTCTGCTTCCAACAGAAACTCCCATCAAACTGCACATCCAGCAGCCAGGGAGCAAACCCAGGCTGTCTCCAAAGGAAACCACCCCCAGTCACGGGCTGCTGGCCCTGGTGGGTGCAATGCCAGACGTGGAAAAGGGCACTTGGATACTGCAGGCACCGTGTGTCAGTCCTTACACCACAGCCATGCTCCCAGAGGGAAAAGCAAATACCTTCCACATCACTGTTCAAAGTAAAGCTAATTCAGCTAATGATGGGTTACAGCCACTCCTGGCACGGCTGGAATACAGTGACTCCAGGGCTCTGCTAGGATTCTGGCACGCTCAGCAATTCAAAAAAGAGTAAAAATGCCCCTGATCTTCCAGCTCTCCACAAAATAGACTTTTTTTAAAAAGTCCTCAGCCAAATTTGGAACATTTCAAACCCTATGAATGGCTCCAGTTTAATTTGTTGTTTGGGTCTGTGTTGATTAACACATGTAAATACAGGCAGCTGGTGTTACCTCTCCCTATTCCCATTTCACACCCTATTAAAACCTGGTTTCACAATTAATTGAAAGCAAAACGGGATTGTTCAGAAATGAATCTTCTCTGACAACCTCACCATGCTGAGGTCTCATCACAGCCCCCATCCTGGCAGCATCCAGAATCCAACATCCTGGACATCACACACCACCACCAAAACAGTGCTGGGCAGGGAAACCAAACCCCTCAGGTTACACATTTCTCAGCACAGGAGAGGGGAGGATTCTTCTGTCCTCCTGGCAGGAAAACTGCATGTTCACATACACAGATTTTAAGAGGTCAAAGTACAAATGAAGACAGACAATGAAGCAGTATTTCTCCTGCACCCCAAGTATCCAAAACCAGGTCCAATGAACAGCCCCGCCAGGTTCAAATGCCTCCAGTGTGGTGCAGGAGGGATTTGCATCAGCCTGGAGTCAGGACTGCATTTCATGAGCCAAGAAAGCACAGCAATAACCACTGGATGTAAACACCTGATGACCTCTGGGCATGCTCTGAACCCCAAAACCTCATTTATTCTCTTGGTAAAAATGCAGCTCTTTGGAGCTGCCTGCAATTAGAAGCAGTAGAAGACCTCTGCTGTCCTGACTTTGCAGAGCACAGGAATCCTGAGAGCCCTTTGCACACTAGATGGCATTGCACTACAAATTATGGCAGGGATTGGGATGGGATTCTGGAGCCTGGAACAGCAGCAGAAGTATCCTCCTGCTCCTGCAGCCCCGGGTTTCCATGAGTAAAGCTCAGCCCAACTGTGTGAGCATTTACAGGGCCAAGACAATGGAGATGGCTCTGGAAGAGGAACCAGCACTTGGTGGCTTCACATTAAAACAAAGAGGCAATTAAATTAAAGGACCTGCTTGATTTATTCATTTATTTAAAAGAAAAGTGGCTTTGCCACAAAACAAAATGTCCTTTCTCTCTCTGTCTCCCCCTGGACCAAGCAGGATCCTCCTTGTGGCTGCTGCCAATCAAGTGCACAGCCACAGCATCCCCATCAGCCTGTGAGGGGACCATTACTGGTATTTATTTGGCTCATTCAAGAATTGCTTACACAGAAACACCACGTGAATGGGCCAGGCATGAGGGGTTTTACCGGTTTTGTGCATCATTTTTTAACAGGTTCGGTTGATGTGCTGGTAACATCTATAAGGATATAAACCACCTCCAATCCATAACATGTTGTTTAAGCTTATTGAGAAGTGCATTCATCCAGAGTCAAAAAAATAAGAATAAGGCAGTGAATACCATTTTTTATACAGCTCTGTAAGATGTATACAGGTTTTATCTTCCTGCATATGGCATTTCATAAAACTGCTGACTTTCAAGGAAAGTGCATTAAAATCACTTAGTTAGTTATGACTGTCTTTTCTTCTCTGAGCTCCAAAATCCATTACATTCTGTGGGAGGCCAGTGACAGTTTTACTCAGAGTCTGCTTTTCCATTTGCTGGAAACAAGCACATTATTCCTCTGAGAGAACTGAAAATTGATACAGCCCTGTCATTCCAAGCTATTAGTGTCTTACTCACTTCTCCTGTTTTCTCCCCCACTAAATCAATATTAACTTTTTTCCACACTGATAAGAATCAAAGTCACTGGAAAAAATGCCTTATATACCTGAGATATCAGCAGGAGTGCCAAGGGAGGAGAAAAAACAACACAGAACCCACAGAAGCAGTGATTTTGATGGAGAGAATAGTGCTGCAGCAATGAGAAGCTTAATTGGCTTAAGGGAGTCATAGATCCTGTCTCAATGTCACATTTTCTAAGCACCTTTTCTCCTCAGTGTGCAGATACATTTCTGCTGTGATTTCTCACCCTCCTGTCACCCAAAGAGAGGGATTTGTGTGATCTGAACTGTGCTGAGTAAGAGTGGGGATTTTGCACATACAGAGAAGCAGAACCAAGAAACTGAACTTGTGGAGCAAAGGCAGGAAACACAACTTCCCAAAGCCCACAGGGGAACACAACTTCCCAAAGCCCACCCAGGAACACAACTTCCCAAAGCCCACAGGGGAACACAACTTCCCAAAGCCCACAGGGTAAACACAACTTCCCAAATCTCAGAGGGGAACACAACTTCCCAAAGCCCACCCAGGAACACAACTTCCCAAAGCCCACACAGGGGAACACAACTTCCCAAAGCCCACAGGGCAAACACAACTTCCCAAATCTCAGAGGGGAACACAACTTCCCAAAGCCCACCCAGGAACACAACTTCCCAAAGCCCACAGGGGAACACAACTTCCCAAAGCCCACCCAGGAACACAACTTCCCAAAGCCCACAGGGGAACACAAC
This sequence comes from Climacteris rufus, assembly GCA_013398175.1. Taxonomy (NCBI): domain Eukaryota; kingdom Metazoa; phylum Chordata; class Aves; order Passeriformes; family Climacteridae; genus Climacteris; species Climacteris rufus. The sequence continues at coordinate 92,733 of VZRZ01002000.1, forward strand.
TTCCCAAAGCCCACCCAGGAACACAACTTCCCAAAGCCCACAGGGGAACACAACTTCCCAAAGCCCACCCAGGAACACAACTTCCCAAAGCCCACAGGGGAACACAACTTCCCAAAGCCCACCCAGGAACACAACTTCCCAAAGCCCACAGGGGAACACAACTTCCCAAAGCCCACCCAGGAACACAACTTCCCAAAGCCCACAGGGGAACACAACTTCCCAAAGCCCACAGGGTAAACACAACTTCCCAAATCTCAGAGGGGAACACAACTTCCCAAAGCCCACCCAGGAACACAACTTCCCAAAGCCCACAGGGGAACACAACTTCCCAAAGCCCACCCAGGAACACAACTTCCCAAAACACACAGGGGAACACAACTTCCCAAAGCCCACCCAGGAACACAACTTCCCAAAGCCCACAGGGGAACACAACTTCCCAAAGCCCACCCAGGAACACAACTTCCCAAAACACACAGGGGAACACAACTTCCCAAAGCCCACCCAGGAACACAACTTCCCAAAGCCCACAGGGAAAACACAACTTCCCAAAGCCCACAGGGGAACACAACTTCCCCAAGCACACAAACAAACGTGCCCTGCAGAGCCTTGGAGCAGGAGCCTGCTTGTACCGTCCAGGACACACATAAATCTGAATTCCCAGGAGGAGCTGCCCTCCTGGCTCTCCTGGAGCAGTTCTGCTGGAACACAGCCCCACTCCCACCCTTCCAGCCAGCAGGACTCAGTGCTGGGTGAGGAAGGAAAGCTGGAGGAAGCAGCAGCAGCACTCCTGACACTGCCAGGGTGGGACACGCTCCCCTCCCAGCACCAAATGCCTCCAGTTTGCTGTGGGAGGGATTTGCCTCAGCCTGGAGGCAGGACTGTCCTTCATGAGCCACAACAGCACAGCAGTGACAACTGGATGTAAACACCTCCCAACCTCTGGACATGCTCTGAACCCCAAGAGCTCATTTCTGACATATTTATAAATTGTACAAAATCAACCCACGACCACAGAAATCTCCTCCTTGGGCTGGGTCAGTGTTTCTCCTGCCCTTTTCTACTCTTCAGCCCATCCTCCCTCCCAAGAAACCCTAAGCAACCATCAAGATGAGCATTTTGAAAACTGGAAATTCACGATGCTAACATTTTATCACAACCATCTCCACCAAATCATCAAATCCTAGAGTGGTCTGGATTGGAAGGGAACTTAAAGCCCATTCAGTTCCACCCCCTGTCATGGGCAGGGACACCTTCCACTATCCCAGATATCCCAAGCCCCATTCAACCACTTGGACACTTCAGGGATGGGGAACTCCCAACCTCTCTAGGCAACTATGACAAAATGTACCTTTTCAAATGCTGAAGTATGCTCTGTAAATGAGAACAAGCAATGCTGACTCAGCTCGTTCAGGTTTATCCTTCCACTGCAGGCTCTCCAAAAGCCTCATCCATCAAAGATGAATGTCCCTGTCAGCATACTGTGACTAACACCTGACACTTTTTTCAGCCTCACCTGCCTGAGCAGGAACTTGCAGGACAGGGCCCAAGGCAGAATTCAGTGAAAAGGAGATCTGTGTCACCACAACCAAATCTGGGAACTCCTTCCCCATGACAAACATTATTTATTATCTGGCTCAACACCAACTTCTCTTGCTGACAAGAGGAGCAGCAAATGAAGGAAAATAATCTCCCCTTGGCTGGCAGGAGGAAGTGATAAAAGCTGAGAGAAACTTACTCCATTTCCTGACATGACCTCACAAGTGGGAAAGATCAACAACCACTGGTGTGGCCCAACCTGGCCCTGCTGGCCCTGAGCTGCGACCAACTGGGTGCACCCTGAGGGAACACAGGCACAGCCAGAGAACTCCCAGGCCTTTCCAATAAAGCCCTTCAGCTTCCCACTCCCCCTGGCCTGAGCTGGGGGAGGGTGCAAGAAAGATTTTGTGTGTCCATGCATGGGAAATACTTAAAAATGTCACATCTCCAATCGGCCCCCACCCTGCTTTTTCAGCCAAAGAAACTGAAAGTTCCTGTCCCACAGCTGGGTCAAAGGCACAGTGCAAATCTCACACATGTTTTACAGCACCACTTACATTTTTGTATGACTTGAGCAAGTGCTAAACATGGAATGGACCAGATGGAAGCACTTCCCTCAACTGAAGGGAGAATGGAGGGTGGAAAATCAGCAGGAGAGGTACATGGTCATACTGATTTTCTAAAACAAAAGTTTTTCTAGGAGTGAAAACAAAAACCTCCCCCCTTAGCTGAATGTTGCATAAAAGCTTCAGCCAGACTAAAAGTATCTGGTGTTACCAGAACATTCACAACTCTTGGATTTATTGCATCTCCCCTACTGCTCATGTACACAGACACATCTATACACGTGGGGTTTGTCTCCTGCTGCTCACAAATCCCCATCCTCACAGCTCCAGCACATCTGCCCCTGTCACACAGGGGACAAGGGACGAGCTGTGCCCTGCACAACTTCAACTGCTCTTCCACTGAAGAAAGGGGTGTCCCAGAGTACCTGCAGGCTTTGGGCATCACACAACTCACACGAGTATACAAATCCAAAACACAGCTGAGAAGTAACTCAACAGGTGTAGTGGGGCTAAGAACTAAATATTTTCTTCATATTGAAAAAAACTGACTACACTGTGCAGGTGTTTACCTGCTCTGCAAAGTAAATATCACCCAGACTGAAGAGAAACATTTATACAAGGTGCAGAACGAGCATGAATCAGTTTAGACAAGGCACAGTAACCTCCCTCACACACACACACACAGTTTTAACATGAGGTTTTACATGATGCTGGAATCCCAGAATGGTTTGTTGGGAAGGGACCTTACAGCCCATCTCGTTCCACTCCCTGCCATGGGCAGGGACACCTTCCACTGTCCCAGGCTGCCTCATCCAAACTGCAATCAATCCTACAGCCCCAGGACACAACCAGACCTTGGCTGGGAAGGGCTGAGTGCATTTCTCATGAAAACATCCAATGACATGTAGAGGAGTCAAATGGTTTAAAGAAATTCCCCTGGACCCATGAAGAAAGTGCTCAGAATCCAACCAGGTGATTGTTCACACTCACATCCACTCCTGTGTGTTCTGCAGTGATGAGGATGGGGGGGAAGAGGAGGAAGACAAAGAACAGAGACAAGGCCTGCTTCTCCCACATCCTGGGAAACTTCCAGGATTCTGACACAGCAAACAGGATTAATGCCTTTACCATCAGTATTAACACTCTTCCTACCAAAACACTGAGGCCAAAACCTTGGTAGAAGTCCAAACAGGCACCAGTAGGAGCCCTAAAATGAGTGTCTGGGTTTAGGTTTATCTCAACCAAATTAAGGAGGAAAATCTCTAAAAAGAAACTGAAACTCAGATGTTTCATTTGAGGCTCCATAAGACTCAGAAATTCCCTAATGGTTGATATATAAGGCTCCAGCCTCTCTTATTCTAGCAAAAGGCACTTCCCAGCAAACATGAAGCTGCTCTAACTCAGCCATTCAGAATAAAACAGGTGACACCACTGTCACTGATTTCCAGTTCTGAAAAGAAATGAGTTGGGAAAAGAGATTGAAATGATCATGTGGAAATCTCAAGTCTTAAGCAGTTATGGGAGAAACTTACATTTCTTTAAACAAACAAGTTTTTTCACTCTGGTTGAGAAAGCCTTGGAGGTACTTGTACACTTGAAGGATTGCACAGAAAAATCCCTAAGGAAAAGTGGCACTTTGAAATTTTTAATGCTCACAATTTTTAATCTTATTCTCTAACTCAGTGATATTATTTCTTAGAGACATTATGTTGGAAAACCTGGATTCTAATGTCTATGGTTGGTCCTGATGATCTGGGAAGACTTTCCAACCTTACTGACTGTATCAGTCCAGGGACACCAAACTCATTACACTGCACTGAAAAGCATCCCATGCTTTAAATATTGTCACCTTCTGAGTGCCAAAAAGCAAAGGCAGTGGGGGTTTTAGAGCTTTTCTCGTTAGTCACAAGATGCCAGAGTTGGATCCCTGCTAGATTTTGACTAGAAGTGAAGCTCTTGGTTCACTAAATAAGCCCTAGTAAGGACTTAGAGCCAGTCAGTGGGGTGTAACACAATCCTCTGGAGTAAGGAGAGAAGTGCCAGGAAAATCAGACTCTCCTGAAGCTGGGAGCACTGGGACATCCAACCTCCCACACTCCTGACACTCCACACCGTGAGCACTTCATCAACCCAGCTTTTTTCCAGAGGTTCCATGTAAATGTACAGCAAACTCACAGAAAGGCCAGCTGGAAAACCTGAAACTGTATTTTCCAGAACACAAGTACACACAGGAATGACCCCGTTTCTCGCCTGTCACGGGTTATTTATGTCCTGTGCCAAAGCACTGCATCAGGTATAGATGCAGAATCCCAGGGGAGGAAGGAAAATGCTTGCTCAGATAAAAACTGCAGCTTCTGTGTGTTGGCTCAGTGAAGGGCAGCAAGAACAGCACAACAAAATGCTTTAAGTTCATGGTATTAAAGAAATTACCTTGCAAAACTTTAATAAATAGGATTAGTTTTACTTATGTGAAGTAGTTCATAAGCCATGTCTTGGTTTTTTGATCCATATGTTGAGTCCAAAGGATGGACTTGAAGAGTTACAGAGCTAACTGCATAAAGGGTCACAGACAGATCTGGAACTCCTTTTTCATTTCTAATTTAGAAAATTCTGCCAAAATGCCAGAGGCAGGAGATAAAACAGTAAAGATATGAAAACAATATTTTAACTTTTGGATTTCCCAGATGACAGTTCAGGGAAAGTGGGTTGTGAACAACTCTGATCACACTGGAAACAGGTTCATATCCTGGGAAGTACCTGAGACTTCTCACTGGAATTGGAATTGGGCTTTTCATTTTTAAACATTCAATTCTCTCTCCAGTGAAACAAAGGGTTTGTTGTAACCCTGCCCTTGTCCAATGCACTCTGAAGCTCCTGAAAACCTTGTTCCTCTGACACTCCTCCACAGAGAGGCATCACCCTGCAGCCTGCCCTGGCCCAAATTACTGCACATTTCAAGGGAAATGGGTCTCTGACTCAATTCTTGCCAGGGTTTAAACAGCCAGGCAGGGGGACAAGAGGAACAGCACAACCCCAGGCAGCTCAGCACCCTGGAGGCAGCGGGGCTGACACTGCTCTCCCAGCTCACTCTGACTCATTAACCCAACGATGCTCATTAACTCCAGTCAAATGGCCAAGCCCTTAAATCACCAGGCAAGGGCATTAGTGGTCACAATGACACATTTGGGACCTCACAGAGGACAGCTCTGCTTTCCACAGCAGAGCAGGGCCAGGAGTTGGACCTCATGATCCTTGGGGGTCGCTTCCAACTCAGGCTATTCTGTGAGTCTGTGGAAAAACAGAACCCTTCCAGAGCAGGCTCCCAAGCAGCTCCACTCTGTGGACTAATGAAACACTTCAATTCTTATTTTGCTTTCTAATATTGGTATTTCAATTAAGTTTTGTCCTAATAACTTAGTAGTCTCCAAGAGAAAATAATGAATTGCCAACAATTCTGTGTAAAATAAACATTTCTCTACAGCAAGCACTGATGCAGTAACTTGTCTAAATGAGCACACAAAGGATGTAAAATGCTACAGCCCTTCCTACAGCTCAAACCACCTTCAGCCATGGAGCTAAGCACATTTAAATGTGAATAAACTTCTACTGTGGAACACTAGAGCACACACACACAGCCTACAAACCTCACAGCACAGGGCCTGTGTGAAACAGGCTGTCATCCAGATTCCTTATTAATTCTGCTGGCAATTCAACTTATTATTATTGCTACAGTTGCAGACACAGTTTGGTTTACAGGGGCTGTTTTATCCTTAATCTGATCATTACAATTTGCAAGAGACAGTCACACGTAATCTTAACAGAAAACACATCATCCACATCTTAATTGTTTTATAACAGGAAAATAAACCATTCATCCATATGATGCACCACAAAGAGTTAGAAGAGCACCCAGGTATTTTGTTGTTAAAAATCCAAGTCTTCCCTCTCCCCTGGGTTATCTTAAAATCCTAACTGGTAAATTTGGAACATTCTTTTCCAGACCCTCTGAGTTGAGGAATGGCTGAAGTTCTGCTTCCTCGTGCCATCAGACAGGCCAGGTCAGGTCAGTGGGGAGAGGACAGCAGGGCTCTGGGGCCAAACCTGCTGGTGCCTCTCAGCAGCACCAACCCCAGCTCTGCAGAGCCTCTGCTGCCCTGGAAATCCTGAGTGGGACCAGGCTGGGAGCTGGGGGATCCAGGGAAGCACAGAACAGTTCAAAGGGATGAGGGACCAGGGCAAATAAAGCCCAACACAGCTGGCTGGGTGTATTCAAAGTGCCCATCAGAGCTCAGTGTTCCTGCTAAAACATCAATAATTCAAATGCACCAGCCTAAGAACTCACTCCTCCACAAAGAGCTTCCAAAGCCAATCCAGCTTTTATTTAATTTAAAAGCAAATGGCAAAGCACAACACTAAATCAAACCTTGAGCCAGGGGACTCTGAACCAGTTCTGATGCTTCTCAAGTCTCACACCCTTTATTGAGCCACAATAACCCTGAGCTTCCCTCACCCCAGCAAGGCAGCACCCTTGTCCTCATATGCCACCCCTTCCTTCCATGCAAACCCTGTCTGCCCCAGGGCTCCAGCTCCCAGTGGGCTCCCTGCCCATTCCAGCACTGCTGCACCTATGATTATTGCAGGACATAGCAGGTAAAGAATTATTAAATAATTTAACAGCATTGCAAAGTAAATTCCTGGGCTCACACTGTAAAAATAACAGTTGTTGTTTTGATTTTTTAACTGCTTCAAGCTGGTAAATGGGAGCTTGCTCCAAAATCTGTTCTTTTAAAGCCTGAATGTTTTGACATGTCATACTTGCAATAGAAAAGGTTCACACAAACACCACAGGAAGCAATTACACAGCTGCACTGCAAGGTAAATCAGAACAATTTCTCTTGGGATCTAAACATAAACTGGCAGGACCAGGCAATAACACCCCACCAAGACATGCATTTTTCTAGTCAATTTGGTTTACAACCATATTTATATAAGTTTCATCAGTCTTGCAATAGAACAGAATGAATTTTAAGGCCTGTTCAAGGATTCTGAACATATATAATGTATATGGCACTATGTGTTTTTATTTCCAACAGATATAATGCTGGATTTGTGGGTGTCTATTAAAGAACCACCTTCCCTCCAGATTATTACTGACATAATTCTGAGTGTGATGGTGCCAAAAGCTCCCTCTGCAGTCAGAGGTGTCAGCTCTGACTGCAACTCCCAAACCAAGCCCCAAGTCTACAGAAAAACATTTGATGGGGCTTGAGCCATCTCTGTGCAGAGCTACACAAGCTTCTCATAAAAGCTCCTTCTGGGAAATGAAGTATTTGAAAGAAAGAAGTTCACAATGGTGGTAGGGAATGTCTCGCACCTTAAAAGCATTTCCCAGAGCAAGTTTTTATCAATATTTCTTTTACTCTTCTGGTTGAATGATGGAAAGAAGAACTGCTGAGTACAGTCAAAGTTTGTTCACTTTGTTTTAAGAGAAACAAGAAGTTAAACTTTAGGGGAGGGAGTCTGGAAGAGGCAGTGAGAGCATCACATGCCTCTTCACCTAAGTATTTGATTTTCAAAGCCCACAGCCATACATCCACATCTAATGGAAGCGTTTTCTTTCCATTTGATGCTGCTTTACCAGGAAAACAACAGCCTGAATTTGCAGGTTCTGCTGACAAAATGGCCAGAAATGACAAGCCAGAGGAAGAAACTGATACCTTTGGAATCCTGAGTGGACATGAAAGAGCTTTCTGCTCGGGATGCTCAGGAGACAGGAGAGCTGAGGGCCAGTGCCTTGCCTGCAGGACAGGGAGGCAGGAGCCTCCACCTTCTGCTCACACCCCACAGCAAGGGGTAAAATAACAAACCCACCAAAGCCCACAAACATCTCCAAATGCCTTCCAGATATCCAACAGTCTGTGTGGGGGGAGTGTGTGCCTGTGTGTCTGTTCCTCCTTTGAAAATCAGAAATCTGCCTGAATCCAGACCCTTGGGAATGTTTATGTTCACAGGAAATCTGCCCCAATCTCTCTGCTGCAAGTAAAACAAACAGAAGTGTGGTCTCAGCTCAGCAGATCCAGAAACAGCCTCTGTGATCCCTGTGCAGCTGCACATGCAGAGCCCTGGCACAGGACAGCCCCCACTTCACAGGGAGCATCCAAACACCAGGAGCCCCAGTGCTTCCCCCTGGCAGGGGACAGCTGGAACAGGAGTGAGTGGGCACTCCTGTTCCCCCCTGGGCACTCACACTGCTCTGCCCTCATTTCAACTGAGGCAGCAACCCTGAGCCCTCCACAGCCCATGCCCTGCTGGGACACTGCAGTACTCACTGAAGCAGTGCTGATTTGGCAAGGTTGGGAACTACCTGGACACCAGATCATGGAACCATCAAGAGGAAATGGTCCCAAGGTCAGGACACAGCACACCTGGAGACACAAGTGGGGCACACCTGGGCTGCTCAAACCTTAAACAGAAAGGGGTGTCAAAGCCAACACAGTCAACAAATGCTGCAGGATCAGATTGTATCCTAGGAACACAGAACTGCAGAATCCCAGAAGGGTTTGGGTTGGAAGGGACCTTAAAGCCCATCCAGTGCCACCGCCTCCATGGGCAGGGACACCTCCCACTGTCCCAGGGTCCCATCCAGCCTGGCCTTGGGCACTGCCAGGGCTGGGGCAGCCCCAGCTGCTCTGGGCACCCTGTGCCAGGGCCTCCCAGGGAGGAATTCCTCCCCAACATCCCATCCATCCCTGCCCTCTGTCAGTTATCCCAGCCGTGCTCCTTCTCAGGGAATGAATGAAAACCTTCCTGGGGCAGGCAGGGCAGGCAGGGCAGAGCCCCAGGGAAAGCTCAGCTCAGCAGTGCCTGAGTGCTGCCCCCAAGCTCACTGTGCCATCAGCCCCCCAAGCTCTGGCACACCAGCACCCACTGAACAAACTGCCCTTGCTGTGGGCAGCTACAGCCTAAACACAGCATGGGAATGTTCCCAGAGAAGTCTGGTTTCACAGCTCATTCATCCTCTGGCTTGACAAAGCTCCCCGGGAGGAGAAACACACAGCCCTGCTCCTGTAAATCTCAGGGATCGTATCTACAAGCCAGTTATTAAATCACTCCAGCCTGGCATGCTGGCACATCCATGAGCCCAAATATTATGCTGCATTTTAACACCATTCCTGCTAACAGGATGGCTGACTACAGACAAAACCAGAAGGGATTTAATCTCCCTTCAAACACTTCTGAAACAGGGATTATTTTTCTGGAGCCCCCAGAATCTTTTCCAATTTTTAACATATTTTAATTATACATACAATACATCTTTCTGGTTTTTTCAGGTCATTAAATCTCAGGGAAGAAAAAATTTCCAACACAACTGTTCCAGTTACTAATGAAACCAGTTTTAACACGTTTCTGTGACACATTGGTAAAGATGGTTTATGGGGCTGGCAAAAGGCAGGAGGTCAATGTCAAAGTAACAAGTGGGCTTATTACAGCCACTTTAAGATTTTCCCATGCCATCTAATAGCCACTATGCACCAAAAAAAGCTAAAATTCCACAGACAAGCTTGCTGTATTTCCAGTGTAAAATGCAGGGGAGGGGAAAATAAACTGGATTCCTGCAGGAGGTCTGTTTTCTGTCCCAGATGGGTCTCTTCTCCCGTGGAGATATGGATTATTCCCTATAAACTCATAAAAACATCTGAAAGCAAAAGGAGAAGGAAAAAAAGCAGCAAAAAATACCTGTTGTTCTGAATCAACAGGTAAAATCTCATTTGCTTGTAACACTTCTTTGTGTGGGTTCTGGCTCACCCTTCCCTGTGTTCAGCTCCATGAGCATCTTTTTCAAATAAAGAACAGAGATGGAACCAGGCAGAGCTGGTCAAGATAAATAAATGAAGGGAAATACTGTGAGAGGCCATTCCATAACCAGGCAGCTGAGCAATGCCAGCCAAATTACCTTTTCCTTAATGAAAAAAGATAAAGGATCCATTTGAGAACAGTCAGGCACAGGGAGCAGAGTGTGTAAAACACCTCCAGAGTGACTTAGCAGTAAATCCACACAGGAACAGAGCCCGGGTCTGCCCCCTGCCCTGGGGATCAGGCACAGCTCCACACTTGGAGTTATCCTTGAGCTGCATTTCTGCCCATTTCACTGGGCAAAGAGAACAGGCAACCTGGAATTTCACAGCTGTGATCTTGTTCCAGGGAAGAATTTTTCTGAGGAGCCTGTGGCAAGTTGGAAGCAAGACCAGGAAACAGCAGAATCCAAAAACTGAGGTGAACTTACTCGAATATTTTCCTAACTCCTTTGGCAGCAAGAACCTGGCCCAGAGACTCCAAATTTTTAAAATTTGTTGATCTTGGCAGGAGGCTGTGCCAATTTTCAGGGAATTGTGGCTGGAATTATTAACTTAATAGAAGCAGTTTCCACCTACACTCTGAACAGTTGTTTTTATATTACCCACGTCCTTAAACATCCCCCCCTTGCAACATCCTCCCCCCACTCTGGAAAGAAATTACATGGAAAAGATGGGGAATGGGAGGGGAAATCCTTGGTTTAAAGAAGGAGAACACATGAGAATCCAGCCAGATCACTTGGGGAGGAGATTAACAGCATCCAAATGTGAAGGACTGAAAAGAAAACCCTCTTCACACACACTCAGGGTCTGCAGCTCACTCAAATATTCATAAAGACAAAGCAAAGTGAGCAAAATTGTCTTTCGAAGCACCAATACACACTGAAATGCAGGCCCATTTTTGTGGTTTTTACTAAGAACTTGCATCTTTTAGAGGGACTGGGGCAGGGAATTGCTGTTTCATGTTTTGCCTTTAAAAATCAGTATTTTTTCCTTCTTAAACACTTCACAAATGAGTGGGATAAATGATATTACAGCCTGGAGCTGCTCAAGACTGCCAAAACACTGAAAGCATCATATCCACAGAAGAGCTGGGGACAAACAAGCCCTCCTGCACTGCAGGCACTGAGCAGGCTTGGGATAAAATCCCAGATGGAAGGAGATGTGAGCCAGGCTGTCCCACCTCAGGCAGACATGAGCAGGGAGCATCCCCATCCCTGCTGTCTCCAGCTCATGCTCAGGACTCCTCTCACTGTGCCACAAGCACCTACCCCACTTAACCCCAGGCAAGGGCATCAGCTCAAGCTTTTACAGTTCTGTTTCCTTTGCAATCCATCTTAGGAAAAAAATGACAGAGTCCTTCACAAGCACATTCCCCCCATGTACCCCCTTCCCTGGAATATCATTAAAGAAAAGAAAAAAGTCAAACCAAAAGAAGATGATCCCACAAAGTGTCTTCTCAACAGGCTTTGCTGGCAAGAGGCACAGAAGGGCTGAGCTGCTCTCTGCAGCGTTTTTAACTCCGAGGGCACAACAGGAAAATGCAATTCCAGGGGCAAAGGGCAGATGCTGCTGGAGGCAGCCCAGGAGCTTGGCTGGAGCGTTCCAGAGGCTTTCCCACTGCACAGTTCCTGACAGGAATTCCTGGCAGCTGATGCTCCACGGGCGGAAGTGATTCTGCCTCAAATACTTCCTTCACCACTGATAACACAATTCCTGCCACTGCCCTGCCAAGGCTGAGCTGATAAGGAGAGATCTGTAGCCCGGTGCTGCTCACACAGGGATTTATTTTTAGAAGGCAGATATGGAAACCCAAAGGCAGAGACTGTGCTGGTTGAAGGGATAATTCTGTGTCAAATGCAAGATGCTGAAGTGATATGGATGTGCATTACAGGACTTTCCTTGAGCAAATGGCTTTTCAGGGAGCAAAGAATATTATCTGGGAAGGGTAGAGCTGATCAGCTCCCCATATTCCATTACCAAAACCTACCCCACGAAAGATAATTTCTTAATTCTTTCAAGTGAAGAACGGAGTATTTATTCCTGGCAGGAAGTAGATATTGAAGGATTTCCTAATCACTGTTTCTCCTGTTTATATTAATGGCATGTAGCACTAAGTATTGTATTCTATTTCATAGAATCACAGAATATCCTGCACTGGGAGGGACCATGGGAGCATCCAGCCCAGCTCCTGGCCACCCAGGACACCCAGCAATCCCCCCTGTACCTTGTCCAAGCACTCCTGGAGCTCTGACAGGCTTTTTCAGCATCTGTGTATTGAATTACATTCATATCTTCTGAATTATAACAGAAACTTAACTCTGTCTCAGTCTAGAGTCAGTTCCTAATGCAAGGAAAAGAATCTGGGACTCCATCTCACATTTTTAAACTCAGTGAATTTGAAGCTGCTTCAGTGAGTCCCACACAGTTTTGATGAGCTCTTTTCAGCTATTTATTCATAAATCTGACAGAAAACCAACAGATATGAAACCAAGCTTGCACTTGCTACATGCAAAGTGCTGATGAACAGTGTGCATTTTTATCATGTCACAGGTGTAATTACAGACTCTTCTGCACAAATTTAATCACTTGGAAATTGCCTTCTATTTGTACAGAGATTTTTATGTAGACTTCTCACCAATGCATTTAGTGAGCGGAAACCAGGTCAAAAAAGTTAAAGGGGAGATACCTCATGTTTCAGGTAAATTGAGAAGAAACATGGCATCTCACTGGGACACAGAGCATGGCGAGGCTGAGCCACAGTTCTAAACATTTATCCCAGGTCAGAATAAAACACATCCATGAGGCAGAACCTGGCTCTTCATTATCAATTAAAAATCAGTGTTGCAGCCTTTAAGATAAATGCAGCAATAAACAGAAGGTAATTCAGCAAAATGCCCGTGAATTTTGGGCACTGATGCAATCTGTGAGGCTTAACCTGTGAGCACAGCTTTGACATCAGCACCTTTGCCTGTAACCAGCAATTCCTGGGATGCCACACGTGCCTGGCTGGCCAGCCACAGCTAAGGGTGAGCTATTGCTGTCGAAAGCAGCGTGGCAGAACATTTCTGAAGAGAAAAAGCACCCCAAATGCACCCAGCTTCACTAGCAGTGTGCAAGGATAGGAAGAGAACAAATCCCTTTTTATACCTCTCGGCAAGTTAATTTAAAACGATCTCATGAGGTGAAATGGCAAGCTATTAATACCTTCTGCACCATGAGACCATATTCTAAATGACACAAACGTTACAAAACAACCTGAAATTTGGCCAGGCTGTTAATAGACAGCATTACACAATTCCTGACACGGACAGATAATACTGTATTTCTACTATGCAAATTTTTAACAGTGAATAGATTTTGAAAGCAGTTTACACCCACCACCCCTCAGATGCAACTCAGTAATTCTCTATTAGGTGCCAAGCTGTCACTTCCCATCACTGCAGCCCACTGCTATTCTCTGCTCCAACTTGGGAGCACAAAGGAGCCTCCAACTTGATTAAAATGCATGAGCCCTGTGTGAACCTATTTTTAAATCTCCAAACTAATACTGCTGTTGTATTAACAGCTTTCATTTATTTTACCATTAATACTGGTATTCTAAGGAAGTGCTGCAATGCTTTATCCTTTCACATTTCAGGAGCAAAGCTCTTGTTCTCAGAGATTTTTCACCACATAAAAACGTCCTGACACTGTGGGGATTTATCAGAATCTTGTTTAGGAAAAGGAAGGAATGAGAGGCACAGAGGGCCTGAATAACCTTATTTAAGCACAAATTTTGCTTTAGGTGGACAAATAGTTAAACATGGAGGGTTTTGCAGAGGTAAATGTGGTGGAAACAGAGAACTGATCCCCTCAGCACACAGAAAGCCTCAATTTTATGGCAGTTCTGAGGCTGCCACCAGCCCCTGTCTTCCTCCTGGTTTCACAGCACAGACACAGAAAACAGCTCAGGGGCTGAGATAACCAGTACCAGCTCAATAATCAATACTATCTTGATTTCCTGTGCTATAACCTTCCCCCATTTTTGTTTTTCATGCAGACCTCCTCTGGTTACAGCCTCTGGTCTGGTTGTGCCAGGGGAGCACTGAGCAGAGCAGGGGAAGCTGCAGGAGCAGGAATGACACCACAAAAAGCAGTGCTAGACAGCTCCTGCTTGTGGCAACTTCCCAGCAGGACAGGCTTCAGGAAAACCTGGAAAGGATGTATCATTACATGATTTTAGTTCTCCCTCTCACAAACACAAAAACAAACCCTGCAAGTCTGCCCCACCATCCTGGAAACATCCCAGGAAATGCTTAAACCCACAAAATAATTAAATTATTGGTCATCAAAACGATGTGCCATGCACAGGTTGTGCTCCCTCTGCAGCTGCACACTGTGCTGAACATCCCTGCATGATGGGCAGGAGGACTTGGGGAACCACAGGATGTAAAAACCCATCTGTGTGTACAGAGCTGCTCCAACACAAAACTTCTCTCCAGAAAGACTGAAAATTTAGTGGTGTCAAATCAGCAAATTACCAGGAGGCAGAAAGCAGGGACATGGATCAGTCACGCTGACTGCACACACAGAAAATGAAAATAAACAGAGTCTCCAGCAGAGTGAGGGCTGCTCCTGTCTGCCCAGCAGCCCATTTCCCAGGGAGCTGGCTGGGAGCTGAGCCCTTGGCACTGTCCCTCGTGCCCTGGATTCTGTGCCACTTGCTGTGCCAGTGTGTCCAGGTGTCTGCAGAGCCCACACAGCACCGTGACCTGCTCAGGGCCACCACGGGTGAGCAACAGCAGATCCCAGCCCCAAACAGCACCCAAGCTCCTTCCCAGCTGGAATTTTGCAGAGACAGAGAAAAAAACGAGCTGCATAATTCTGCTTGCAAAACTGTCAAGTACAGCAGCATGAAAGGCTGTAAATAATTCAGTCAGTATTACAGGAAATGTTTTACAAATGAAAAGGTTGTAACCTCCTTTTGGCTACAAAGCTGGCAGATGCTGGAGGCATTCCTGCTCTAAGTGCAGAACAAAATGGGCCCTGTTTGGGAGAAGCTGCTGGGTGTGAGCCCTCTCTGGAAAAGGCTTCTGCCGTGTTCCTGAGGGAGGGATCACAGCGGAGCACAGCCTGCACACCCCAGAAATGCAGCTCAGCCTGACAAGCAGTTTCTGCTATTTTGATGACACAGCTGCTGCAATGCATAAGGCACAGCTAAGGGAAGGGATAAATTTGATTTATTTATATTTACATAAATACATTCACGCAATTGTTTAATCACACACGCAAACCAAAAATACACACGCGGTGATTACAGATGACTCAAGACTGAATGTTTGATACAGGCTTAAAACAGTGACATCAGTCAAACCAGTGGAAATAAAACCATCTCCAAGCTCAAAGGAGAGCTCCCCATGGCTGAGTGCAGATTCTGCCCCAGCACATGGAAGCAATTCCAGATAAAGCCTCTATGGCTTTGAGTTCTTATCACTAAGCATTTTGCAACAAATTAAATAAACCTCAGTGGAGGTCCCTGTATACCTCCCCACCAGGTCAGCTGGCAGCCAAACACAAGAGGTTCTGGGTATCAAAGAAATCCAAGACTCACCTGTATGTTGCCAAAGTCCACGTTTTCATAGTGGAAATGTGCACACTCAGCCATCTTCGGGAAGTGCCCCTTTGTGAAGGATAACCTGGAGCACACCAAGAGCACACCATGAGATGGATGCAGATCACTCAACAGAGGCAAACCACAGGTACTGATACAAAACAATGACAACTTGCTCATCTTAAAGCCAAGGGAACACAGGGATTTGTTGATGTGATGCACCAAAACAGTGGGTAAAGGAACCGAGTGAGAAAAGAAAGCTGAAATGCCAACTGGCTTTTCCACTGCATCCCTGCAGAGCTGTGTGGGGCATTCCAGCAGCACCACATCCCACTGCATCCCTACAGAGCTGTGTGGGGCATTCCAGCAGCACCACATCCCAGTGCATCCCTGCAGAAGTGCCTGGGGCATTCCAGCATCCCTGCAGAAGTGCCTGGGGCATTCCAGCATCCCTGCAGAAGTGCCTGGGGCATTCCAGCATCCCTGCAGAAGTGCCTGGGGCATTCCAGCATCCCTGCAGAAGTGCCTGGGGCATTCCAGCATCCCTGCAGAAGTGCCTGGGGCATTCCAGCATCCCTGCAGAAGTGCCTGGGGCATTCCAGCATCCCTGCAGAAGTGCCTGGGGCATTCCAGCATCCCTGCAGAAGTGCCTGGGGCATTCCAGCATCCCTGCAGAAGTGCCTGGGGCATTCCAGCATCCCTGCAGAAGTGCCTGGGGCATTCCAGCATCCCTGCAGAAGTGCCTGGGGCATTCCAGCATCCCTGCAGAAGTGCCTGGGGCATTCCAGCATCCCTGCAGAAGTGCCTGGGGCATTCCAGCATCCCTGCAGAAGTGCCTGGGGCATTCCAGCATCCCTGCAGAAGTGCCTGGGGCATTCCAGCATCCCTGCAGAAGTGCCTGGGGCATTCCAGCAGCAGCACAGCCAGCAGGATGTGGGACACAGAGCAGGGACAAGCAGCTGCACCTCACAATGCACATCCACAGCCACGGACACGAGGAAAGCAGAACTTTACCTGTGAAAGGCATCACAGCCCATCAGTCCCGGGGGGATGTATCTGAGGGTGCAGAACAAACTCTATTTATCCTTTGCCTTTTGCAAATTCAAAAGTCAGGCATAATTATTCCCAAGTGTCTCCAGTCACACTGGTGGCTGCCGGGGAGCTCCTCTGGCTCTGCAACATGCTCCTGCTTCTGCTGAAGCTATTATAGACTCCTATAGATATTCCATGTGCTGAGCCAATGAGATTGTCATTATCTAGCTCTCTCTTCCCACGGGGATACAAGTGGGAAGTGAGATGCAGCATCTGGCTGCTCAGCACTGGAACGAAAAGCCACTTCCCTCTCAGCAGAGCACCACGGAGGGGTGAGCTGAAGGCTCAGATCCATCAATCTCGGGGAGCTCTGCTCCTCAAGTCAGCATTTTTAGCAAAGTAATATTGATTATTTCTGATCCCAGTTGCTGCAAGCATAATCACTTAGTTTACAGTCTCTGGGAGACAATCAGAGACAGAAATACAGCATATGGGAAAAAAAAACCTGAGAGATCAGAGAAGAAAAAATATCCCTTAAAAGGGAAAATCGTGGAAAATCCATTCAAATGAAGTTATACAGGGCAGAATGCAAAAATAAAAGACGAAAAAAATCATATAAAAAATACATCTAGGCCACCCACTTGTCCTGGTTTAGCTTTACAGAGCACAGGAAGACAGGGAAAATTATCTCATTTATACATTACCCAGGCTTCTCTTTGGATTTTTCTCTATGTATGTCCTATTTGTTGGGTTTTTTTAATTAATCACGTTCAAGAAGAAATCACACACAAAAAAATTAAAAATACTGTAATATTATGGTTCAAATCTCTACCAAGCTTTGCTTCTAAGGCCAGAAAGAGGTGAGAGATCCAGAGAAGCTCTCACATCCCCAGCTTTAGGCTCCTTTAGGTAGCACTGACTTTGCTTCACATGGATTTTGGTTGCTCTGATGAAGAGACACCATCACAGATTGTTGCTGAACGCCCTGTATGACATCCAGAACTCAGCACAGCAAAACCAGAATGCCAGGCAAGGCAGCTCTTACTTTTTGACGTTCTTGACCTTCATGCTGGCCGTGCTGCCGCAGGAGCGCAGCGGCAGCTCCCCCGCGATGTCGGGAACGTCGGCGCCTCTGGCCTGCAGGAGACAGCAAAGGCAAGGGGGTTACACGGGGGCTGCAGCCTCTGGGCTCTGCCTGCTCTGCTCTGCAGGGCGCTACAAAGCCCAATTCTGCCTTTTCCCGGGGAAAACTGACCCTCGGATTGGGATCTTGGGTGTGATGATCTCCTCCTGCCCCAAGCCTTGCTAATTCTTGGCAGCGACTGTGAAATCCAGTATTTAACCCATTGCCACTTCTGGTTTCTAAAGCAGAGATTTTCAGAGGTGGGAGTGAAACAGATATTCCCAAACTCTATACTTGGACTCCTCATTAAGTACTTGATTTTCCAGACATCTCTGCATTTAGATTGAGGCAGAGGCACTGGAAGAAGCTGGACAGCTCACATAGTGGAAAACAAGTTAATGACAGCTCCTTATATGTGGGAGGTGAACTTGTAAAATAGATGTTTGAAACTACTGGTTTAAGTGCTTGAGGATATTAAAATTCCTTGATCACTAAAATTCATTTACTTCAGCGAGGCCATAACTCCAAACTCCCTCCTTTCTGCTCTGTCATATTTCCCCATCCTCTCCTTCCTCCAGCTGCATTTTCCTAAGCCGTGAGCTCTGCTGGGGTTGGGTTCTCCATCACAGGGGACACAAACACTCATGTCCATGGGTTTCTCCTGCTGTGCTCCACAGCAATGAGGGGTTTCAGTGAGGCTTTTATGGAGAGAGCAGTGATCAAACAGCAACACCAGCACAGACTTCACAGAGCACAAGGAGAAAAACACTGATGCTGGCCAGAGATTGCCCATTAGTGATGTGGGTGAGACCAGCTGAACGAGCTTTTTTCTGCTTTATACAATGCATTAAAAACATGAATAATACCCCAAAGAGTGAATGCTCAAACAAGAGGCAGTTCAGTTTCTTCTCTTACAGGCCTGGAACAAAGAAGTATTCCATCAAATCCCTTTTCTACTCTGACAGGAGTAAACAGATGATTGCCCTGATGTCACATCAGTCCCAATGGTCCAACAGAAGATCTCTGAACAGAGCTGGATCTGTCCCAAAGCTGTGACTGATAACACAACACAGCTGCACTCTGCAGTGTAAAATATGAAAAAATTGGTCCCCACCCCCAAAACGTTACAGTTGGACCACCACAACCCAAGCTGGCAGCCCATGTGTGGGATGAACACTGGGGGAGCATTTGTCACCCCTCCCTGAAGCTCCCATTTCACCCTGACATGGGTTACCTGTACCTGTGCTCACCACACCACTGGAGCTGCAGGGAATAAATCCACATCATTCCCCCTGCCTGTTTTCATCAGCCAGGAGCAGCAGTGCCAGAGAGGGAGGGATCCAAACCCCTTAAATCCAGACAGGCCCAGCGGGGAGGCTACAACTGAATTATCTCATGAGGGTCCTGCTACAGAAACCAGGTACACTCTGGTACTTCAGGTCCATCCCCCTGCTTCAGACAGTGGGAGGAGAATGCCAGGATGGTTTGGTTTGGAAGGGACCTTAAAGCTCATCCCATCCCCTGCCATGGGCAGGGACACCTCCCACTGTCCCAGGCTGCTCCAAGCCTTGTCCAACCTGGCCTTGGGCACTTCCAGGGATCCAGGGGCAGCCACAGCTTCTCTGGGCACCCTGTGCCAGGGCCTTCCCACCCTCACAGGGCAGAACTTCTTCCCAATATCCCATCTATCCCTGTCTTCTGGCAGTGGGAAGCGCTCCCCCCTCGCCCTGTCAGTCCAGCAATCAGGTCACCCCAAGCTTCTCTTCCCCAGGCTGAACAATCCCAGCTCTCCCAGCATTTCCTCACAGCAGAGCTGCTCCATCCCTCTGATGCTCCTGCTGCCCCCTCTGGACAAAGCCAAGCAGGGTGCAGGAGCACCCATTCCCCTGGAGACGGGCTCCAGCTGTGATGTGACCCTGGCTCGAGGCAGAGGTACAGCATGGACAGCTGCAGTCACCCACCAGCAGCTGCACCCATCCAATTCCTGGTTTTGCCAGCACTGTCCTTGGAAAAACTGCTCTGGGTGAGCTCCATCCTTTGAGCACCACTGAATAAACCTGAGGTCACTGTGCCAGCTGCACCTTGCAGAGCCCTGGACCTAACCAGTGCTCTGACCCCCCTGTCCCACAGCTCTGCACAACAGGCACAGGCACTCACCAAAGGAAAACAAGAACAATATTTAATACCCTTATGTAAACCTATCCTGGGCTGACTGACTCTCACTGAGCACACAATTACTTCAGGGTGTAATATGCCACTTGAGAGTCTCATTGAGAATTTTAGCATTAAGAGGATCACCAATTTAATAAACCTTACAGGTCTTTTACATAAGAAAATAACTAATTACAAGAATAAATGTGCCATTCCAGTAAGATGCTTTTAGGCCAAGCTGGATGTGCTTGCTTAATTTTCTAAGGAACAGAATTTCTGTAGGAAGAAAAATAATTTTTCTTCTCCATCAGCAGTAGGAGCTGGTGGGATATGAAAATGGATAAACAATCTGACAGAAACCGTGGGCTTCAAGCCAGTTTGCAGCAGTGGGCAGAGACCTCCCTGGATCTGACTCAAAGTGGCGTAGGCAAAACTGACACCTCCAGGAGCCTGAAATGCCAGCTCCTCTCTTGGCAAAGTTGTATTACCCTCTTCTTCCCAGTGGAGTCATGGCCAAAGCAAGCTGGAAGGCACTGTGTGCCTCTCCCATTTCCTGTTCCCAGTTAACTGGAGCTGGGTGAGAAGCAAGGCAGGGATTAACTGGGGGGCTCTCCCACCAGAGCTGAGCTCTCTGAACTCTGCTGCAGAACAAGCACCTCCTCAAGGCTCCCAGCTGAGGGAAAAGGGCAGAATGGTAAGTAAAGGTACAACTAAAGATCTTGTGCAACTAAAGTTTTACTAGGACGTACCAACACCAGAAACAAACTTCATGAGGACACAGATACCAAAAAAGAAACTTACCACAATTTTAAAAACAGTATTACTCCTAAATAACCACAACTCCTTTCCATTCAAAGCAGATAGACAGCTACATCAAATAGGCTTTATTCACTATTTTGTACCTGTTTTGATCCAAATCTTGGCATGCAGCACATCACCCGAGGTTACTCTCCCCTCAAAACACAAACAAAACCCTCCAAATGAGATCTGTCATCGTTTGTGCTTTTTGTCACAGTAATTTAATTTTAAAAATCATTTTGAAACAGTTGGATTATTTACAACTGAAAATTAGCTACCTGGCATCATCAGTGGCTTCTCACTTCCCTATTCTCTATGCATCACTGTGCTGTGGAAACCTGGTAATTGCAGAGCAAATCTGTTTATGCAAATTGTTAAGTCCCATTTTCACAGCTGAATGTCACTGCTGCATCAATCTGCTCTGGTCCAAAACTTGGTAAACAAATTAGAGCCCGACCCAGAACACAGTGAATCAATTTATCAGGATTCTCATTCCTCTTACCTTTGTAGGGAAGGTTTTTGAGCAATACCACCGAATTCTCCTTCCAAAAGCTGCACTTGAATCAGCAACAGTTGAGACAATATTGAAGAGCCTCAGCATTTAGTCACAGACACCTGCAGGGACTGCCAGGCAGGGAGATCCCTAAAGCCCTCCTCTAAGGGGGAGGAAGGAAGCCTGTGTGTCTGTGCCACCCCCAATGGATCACAGAATCATTAAGATCATCAACCATTACCACGTTCACCACTGAACCACATCCTTGGGCTCCATATGCACCCATTTTTTGAACACTTCCATACTGCTTCCTGGGCAGCTGTGCCAGGGCTGGGCAGCCCTTGCCAGGAAGAAATTTTCCCCAACCCCACCCTGAGCCTCCCCTGGCCCAGCCTGAGGCCGTTCCCTCTGCTCCTGTCCCTGTTCCCTGGGAGCAGAGCCCTTTTTCCCCCCTGGCTGCTCCTCCTGGCAGGAGCTGTGCAGAGCCAGCAGGGCCCCCTGAGCCTCCTTTGCTCCAGGCTGAGCCCCCCCAGCTCCCTCAGGATTCTCCAGCCCCTTCCCAGCCCCTTCCCTGCCCTGGACACGTCCAAGTGTTGCTCCTAAACTGCCTGGGAATCCGAGAGCTCTCACAAATCGGGCGGTTTACTTAAAGCATCTGAAATTTCTAGTCTTTTTATTTATAGACATGATTTGGAAAACTTCAGCTTTGTGCTCTCTAGCACACAAAACCTTAGTCATAATTTATATCTAACAATTCCACTGCATAATATGGAAGGATTTTCTCCTCAAAAGTCTCCTTGCATTTATCAGAAAACATGTCAACCTGTCTGCCTCACATGCAGAGATGTAACACAACCTGAAAATACTTGTACAATTGAGCACAACAGCCCAGTGAACACGACATGGTAAAGTTTTCACCTTGGTAACCTCAACAGGAGAGAATATTGAACCAGTGCAGAACCCACAGCCCTCCTGCTGCTGCCTCAGACTTGACTTGTGCTGCCAGAGATGCACAAGAACCCTGGAACCCAACCAGTAATCCCATAGCTGGTTTTCCACAAGACTGCAGAAAGAACCCTAAGGAGGTGCCACAGATACAACTCAGCAGGTGACTCAATCCACGTGGATTTCTGAAGGCAGGAATTTAATCCAAGATTATCATGAAGCAAGAGTGAACTATTAGGCACTAACATTTATTCATCTTTCTACCGTCACTCTCTCACCAAAACCAGTTTGGATGGATCAGATTGCTTTGGATTCTGTCAGCACATGGCCTTGTTTCTAAAAACAGCAGAGCTGATTCCAAATGCTGCTTGGTTTCCATGACAATCTTTCCTTTACATCATCATTTCCCCTCGATTTTCTTGGATGGAAAAAATAAAAAGAGGGAGAAAAAAAAGCAACATTCCCCCCAGAGTTCTCCAAACCCCAAAGTTTTGTTGTAGTTTTATTTCTGGACTGAAGAACAGCAGAGAACAGAACTGTTGTTTCAAGAGAAGTCATTACTCTGTGGGGAGCAGCAACGCCTTCACTTGGCAGGAGGATGAATGAAGAGGCCTGCAGTGGGTGTTCATGCACCAGGACATCAACAGCTACCCCAAATTCTGGGTACACAGAGCTGGCTCAGCATCAACTCCTCTACAGAGCTTGCTCTGCAGCACTAAAAAGAAAATGTCCCCAAAAATCCCTGCTGCCTTTGAGGCTGGCAGGTGATGGCTCCACCAGCAGCGTCCTGCTCACACCCATCAGTGCCCAGGAATTGGCCTGCAGCACATGAAGGGACAAATGTGCTCCAGTTTAGCTTTGCCCTCCAGCCTTCAACAGCCTGCAGGGAGAGAAAACTCACTCTGCTCTTCCTTCAGACATTGGAACGACCATCCTGGTTCTCCACAATAAATAAATCAACGAAGGAAAGGGAAAATGCTTCACTAAACTGAAAGTCACCATGTCTGAGCTACTCCAAAAAACTCCAAAGAAAGGTCCCAATTCTGCAGCATTTATCCCTAAAAGGATTAAGATGTAGGGAGCACAGCAAGGCTACAACTGGGTGACTGTTTTGAATGGCAGAAGTGTATGGGAATGGATGAAGAGACACTATTCAGCCCAAAATGCCAGAGGTACAGGGGCAATACGATGGAAATGCAAATATTTGCCAAGTTCTTCATATTACAACTTGCCATGGGTTCATTTAGTGGAAGCAAATGAATTTCTCAAGTATTTCCACACAGCATGACTGTGTGACTTGAACACACTGCAGCTATCTTTTCAGAGCTGTTCAAGATATTTGGACACATTTAAAATGAAAAAGCAACACCTGGTTTAGGTACCCAGGTCTGACAATGCCATCTTAAACAAAAATATGTGCTTGTTATACTACAGCAGCTTGACCAAAGAGGTTAAAAATAAAACTAAATATCCCCCTCCAATTCTGCACTTCTTAACTGCTCAGAGAGGTTGTGGTCTCCCCATCCCTGGAATTGCCCAAGGCCAGGTTGGACTGGGCTTGGAGCAGCCTGGGAGAGTTGAAAGTGTCCCTGCCCATGGCAAGGGATGGGACTGGATGGACTTTAAGGTCCCTGCCAACACAAACCATCCTGTGATTCTGTGATTTTAAGGATTAATCCTGTGCTGTTCATGTTCTCATCAGCAGAGTGCAGCACAGGCACATTCAATAACCACCTGGCACAAAGATGTTTTCCAGAATGAGAAACAGTGGAACCTTTTAAATTGTATATTTTTATTTTAATTGAAGTCATCACTTAGCTCCTTACTTAGTGCAAACATCATTTCTGGTTGGAGGGGTGGTTTAGGTGCAGAGCTCGAGGCCAGGATAGCTCAAGTAACTAGAGGTAGTACTGACTTTTTAATTTAGCTCTCAGTTTGGGGACTGTGGAATGTGGGGAAACACTTACCCAGAGATGCCTGTAAAATCTCATGGCAACTGAGATAATGGGATAGAGAAAAGGAGTGAAAAAAATGACAAGTGCTTCCAGTAAGGAAACTTTGAACACTGGGAATGCACATTCTTAATCCCATGTCTAAGAAGTCTGCATTCAATAAAGACATTTGAATGTGTATCATTTTTGTGAGTTTAGAACTTTTAATTCCATTTTCCACATTCCCTGTCGATGCTGAATTGCCCCAGCCAGTACTTATTGCATGGCATGTGTAACAGGGAACTCTTCTCTCTTTTTAAAGGACCACACAGGATGTGCTTTTTCTACTCCCGGTTTCTCCACTCCAAAGCGGGGGAAAAAACAAAACAAAAAACCCCAATACTTTAAAGCATTGCCATGAGCTGGCAAATTAAAGGAAACCTCTCATTCCTAAGACTTAGCATCACAGAGGAGTTGGTCCAGGGCATCCACTTACCATAGTTTAAAGGATCAGCCTGGAATTAACAAAGAACAAATTCTTAACTATTCATCTACTGTTTTCAAATAAAGATCTGCAGCTCACAGATTCATGGGTAAAACCTTCTCCAGCTGCCATGCAAAACCACTGAAGTGGAATCCAAGCCATGGAACAGTTTGGCAGCTGTGAGCACCTCCTTTGGCACTGCCACTGTCACTGAGGCCAAAACTCACCTCTGCACAGCAGCCTGACTTTGTGTCCTGACAACATTTCCCATGTGAGACACACAGATTTTCACTGATTCTCTGCATGTGAATTCAATGCACCCAAGGGGTGGTGGTGACTTCCAGCAAAACAGTCCCACACTCGTGTTTTCTTTCACAGAATCAGTAGTTTTAGAGGCTAAAACAGGATGCAGCAAACACAAGTGAATGGTTGGCTAGCAAGGGCAGCATTAGCATGATACCTCCCTGAGAGCCCTAAGGTTGGATCTGCCATTCCTACAGAGAGGCCTGATTACCATTCCCAAAGGCCCAGGAGCTGCAGGGCACAGCACACAGCCTCACACAATGGCACAGTGCCTCAGGAATGTACTTTCTTTAAGGACACAAATCCCACATACAATATGCGTGGGAAAGGCAGCCAGGGTTAGAGTCCTGCTTCTGGGCAGCCTACAAAATACATTTTAGAGAACAGCCACAGAAAACAGAACATCCAATTAGCACAATACTTTTGATTCCAGTTTCTTCTTGGTAGAAAAAAAAGATCCTAAAGATCCCAGCCCCTGTTTGATGCACACAGGGAGGAGGGGATCCTGATCATGGCTTGGATATAAAAGGACAAGTGGAGCTTTGGGTTGTTATGGCAGGAAGCAATTTCTCACACACAAAATCCAACAGAGGTGGATTCAGCCTCAAACAAGCAAATCCCACTCTGGTAAGGCCCCTGGCCACAGCCAGTGATTATGCAAATAACAGTGTGATGTGATGTTATAGGTATAAATTGGATTAGCAACTCAGGAGCTGTCCCAGTGCAGCAGCAGAAAGATGGGCAAGGTGGAAAAAACAGCAGCCTGACATTCAACCCCAGCAGGTGAGTCAGTACAATTAACAGAATTTATATTTCTGTGTGTAAAGCCAACCTGGGCTGAACTTTTGTTTATAGAAAAGAGATGTTTCCAATGGCATAAGTACAAAACTGGGAACCAATACTGTCCAAAGCCCTGTAACAACACAACAGTGTGACAGTGTGTCTGCCTGTAACATGCAATTTATACCATAAACCGGCCATAAACTTCTGAACAACACAACAGAAGAGTCACTTCATTAACTCTCTGTCCAAGGGTTACAGGAAAGCCTGGCCTGTAGGCCAGGCTCCACAGACTGGGCAGGATGCCCCACTCCTGCCTTCCCACCTGGAGAGGTGACACAAATGTGTCAGCAATGAGCTGGTGTCACTCAGGTGAGGGCAGAACAGGACTTGATGCTACAAGAGCTGGGAAGGTGAAAAATGACCATGGAGATCCTCTGGAGCCAGGCTGGGAGAGCTGGGGGGGCTCACCTGGAGAGGAGAAGGCTCCAGGGAGAGCTCAGAGCCCCTGGCAGGGCCTAAAGGGGCTCCAGGAGAGCTGGAGAGGGACTGGGGACAAGGGATGGAGGGACAGGACACATCCCCAAGAACATGAACTCTGCAGAAAGTGATGGTGAGAACCTTCATCCTCCAAGGAAGTTTTCTTGTATTCATAAAATTATTAGCTAAAAATTAGGGATATTTTTCCCCCTGAAGGTCAATATTTATGGGGGGAAAAAAACCCAGAGACTGAGACATAAAAACACATGCAGAGAGACATTAACCCCAAACAAATGAAGAAGCCATTCCTAGATGGGTGTGCACCAGCAACACACCAGATTATGTGTGCAGCCCAGCCCAGGAGCAGCCAGGGGAGCACATACAAACAGGGAAAATGCTGTGCCACAGCAAAACTCAACAGCTAAAACTTTAATTTCTGCATCCACACCAAAGAGCAACTTCAGGTCCTTTCAGGCTGGGAATATTTGGTGGCAGAACAAGTCACAGAGTGGACCAAGAACAAACAGACCCTAAAATTTCTTTTGCACTCTGTGAAACAAAAGGCTCATGAGGAGCACTGCTGGCCTGAGGGCAGGGCTTGTGATAGCCTGGCTTGAAGAGGTAAAGCAAATTTTTTGAACTCCCACCCCAATCCTTCAGCCCCAGGCTACTCTCTCCTCCCTCCTCTCATAGCAGCTGCACCTGGTTCAGTGGTTCAGTACAAGTCCCTGAAACAATCCAGATTCAAAGGGGAAAGCTGAACTTCCTTTGGGGGGTTAGCTCTAAACGAGATGAGTTCACTGATTCACTTCCAGCTCTTCATCCCTGGCAGTGTCCAAGGCCAGGTTGGATGGGGCTTGGAGCAACCTGGGACAGTGGAAGGTGTCCCTGCCCATGGCAGGGGTGGAACAAAATGATCTTCGAGGTTTCTTCCAACCCAAATCATTTCATGATTCCATGAATAATCTGTGCCCTGGCAAGCAGGGTTTTTGATCAAATCCCAAAGAACATCATACAGACCTACACCAACACAGCAGTGACCAGTACTGTGCAGCAAGGCACAAGTGGAGGGAATGACTTAAATAACAAAGTCAGGCTAAAGATTACCAACATCTTCAGGGAATAATTCATCACCTTATAATTAAGAAGGCTGAATCATGGCGAAAAAATAAATGGCTGCAATCTTCAGAGAGATGAACTCTGGCATGGTTTGTCTCTGGGGGTTAAACTGGGGTGGGGAATGGAAAGGGACAGATAAGCAAACCAGTGACAACCCCTCAAAAACTGTGTCATCTTTTTCCTGCATTATGGTAACTAAGAAGCCATGAACAATGATTTTTTACAAGAAATAAAAGCCAATTAAAATCAAACACTTATAAACAAGAGACTTCTTTCCCTTCTCGGATGTTCTACTTTATTTTTAAGCAGCTGGGACTTGGGAAAAGTGATTGACAGTAATAAATTACAAGTTTTATCTCCCAAATAAGTACATTTCAAACAACTGTGGCATTTCTTGTATTCTAACAACAAAACAAGCATAGAAAAATATCAGCTTTGGAATAAAGTGGAAAGGAAAGAGGTGGAGGGTCGTGACAGAGTAATCCTGACTCCAGAGCTCAGGGTAGGGAATAACCTGGAGTAGCTGCAAGAGCATCCCCAGCACCATGGGAGCAGCACCAGAAGCACCAGCGGCCTGGCTGAGCAAGAATTACCAAGGAAATGCCAAAGAGGAGGCACTAAAACTGGTGATCATGGTGAACAACAAACTGCACTGATCCAGCCTGAGCAAACTCTAAATCATCCTTTCATTCCTAAATGCTGTATATAAATATATAGCTAAAGTCTGTATATAAACAGACTTTCAAACAGATATTTAGAAAATGTAATTTTTACCTCCTGGCTCAACACCATAGTGCCAGAGTGCACACACTGTAAAGCCTGTAAATGGAACCAGAAACTACTGCTGCTATTGCCTATGAAAACGAAATGATTGCTCTGAATTAATACTTCCTGCCAAAAACACAGTATCCATTCTGGTTTCATTGAACTTATTTAATTGGCAAGCCCAAATGGACACCAACGTGCCCATTAAGTGATTGCCCCAGTTTCCCAAGACTCTCGGGGACAAGCTCCGTGCTGGAGTCAGCCTGTGAAACCAAAAGGACTCTCCAACCAAGGGGCAGAGAAAGAGCCACACACAGCAACCAAAGCCCTGCCAAAAGCTTAAAGAGGGAAAAAAATACTGGATTCATGCAGCAGTAAAAAGGAAAACAAGGTCTGTGGATTGAAAAGGAAATATAGGTTACTGGTGCAATGCCAGAGCAGAACTGCTGTGACCAAAATATTATTGCAGCCTGGTGTGCTGGACTGTCCCATAACATTTGTGTCAGACCAGTGCCTTTTGTCCACACTTGCTGCACTCCCAGTTCTAACCCATCCCTAGCCCTGCTGTAGCTGCTCCCCAGCCCAAGCTGCAGCAATTCACATAAAATGCTGCCAGGTGCTGCACAGAGAAGCCATGCTGCAGTTTCTGCAAGACTAACACAGTTCTGCCTCACTAATCCAGGCAAGTCAAAAGCCTGGACCTTCAGCAGCACAAAACCAACCTCCAAACATTTTCCACAGTGTCCAAGAAAGGCAGTGACCCCTCAGACATAAGAGCCAGCAGCCAAATGCTGGAGCAGTCGGGTGGAGAGCAGTCTAGAGCCAGGATCTACCAGAGCTCAAGGAGAATTTGGACAAACTCTCAGGCACAGGATGGGAGTGTTGGGATGCTTGGCCCTCCCAGGCAGGGACAGGGGTTGGACTGGATGATCCTTGTGTGTCACTCCAAACTCAGACATTCCACGATACTGAAGTCAATTGCTACTGAATTGTCCAAGGCCTTTGAAAAACAGTAGAAAACTCCAAAATTTCAGCTTTCTATCTCCTTAAACTTTCCCTTGCACTTGAGAGCTTAAAACTTTCGACTTTTAAGAAGAACTTACAGGTGGGCAGTCAGAGTTCAAAAGCACCTTTTTCCCAAAGCAGTCCTTGGTATGGAACCCATCTGAGTACAGGATCCATCTGACAAAGCTCTGACAGTGCCCTAAGAATTCCCAATCACACCCTCAGCTATGAAATGCCCGTGTTGGTTCATACACATACAAAGAATGAAAAGCCACATGAAAAAAAATCCAGAAAGTCATTTTTAACACGTTTAAGGGTATTATACCTATATATCTCAGCAGCTAAAATTAGATCATTTCAGTAAACCACCTATTTGGAAATCACTGCAGCTGACAGGGCCAAGCAAGTGGACTCACCACACTCCCTTTCTCAGATTTTACCACAGCTCCTGGAAGTATCCATGTTAGCCTGCATCAGAAACAGGCCTGATGTCTTGTGAATTAAAAAACAACCAACCAACCAACACTAATTAAAAAAGAAACCCCTTGAATTCTATTTTTTGCATCTATTCTTGCAGCAGACTCACTGAAGACCTGGGGCAGAACTGTCTGAGTGCTGTACAAAGAAAGAGAAACAAACACTAAGGACACCAAAATCTTTTTTCGAACCCCTACAATACACTAATCTCTGCACACTTTCATAATTGCATTTAAAAATAGTTTTCTCCTCATTTATGTCCCAGATTTAACAGTGATATATTGAGGCCTCATTAAAAAACCATTTTTACCTGCACAAGCCATGGTACCTTCTCTATCTAGTATCAAATGCTGAAAATACTACAGATCTCAGAATCCCTCTGACTGGATGTAAGAACTGAGGTTATTGCAGGGACTTCACAGAACAGCCTCTAACACCTGGGCCTTTGGAAAGCATTGATAGGCTTGCACCCTTCTAAGAAAATTCCACCATCTTTCCTAAGAAAATTCCATAAGCTAAAAAGGACAATGTGTATCAACTGCAGCTGCTGCCTTCCTGTGCACTCATCAAAATCAAGGATTTGTGAGGGTTTTCCACGTGTAATTTAGAGGATCACCTTCCCTAGGCAACCTGATTTGACACCAGTAACACATGAGGATACTCCGGCTGTCTCCTCATGACCCTGTTAGGGACAACAGAACTCCCAGACCCCAGGAGATCCCAGCCAGGGGTGCAGCAGTGTGGGAAATACACCTTTCATGGGTTTAGGGACTTGTGTTTTGAATGCTTCCCAAGCTGAAAAAAGTGGAAAAGTGCAGGGAGAGTGACTTTTTCAGAAGCACATAGAGAATCCCCAAATAGTTTGGGTTGGGAGGGCCTTTAAAGCCCATCCCATCCCAGCCCTGCCATGGGCAGGGACACCCCCACCATCCCAGGCTGCTCCAGCCCCATCCAGCCTGGCCTTGGGCACTGCCCCAGCTGCTCTGGGCACCCTGTGCCAGGGCCTCCCCACCCTCCCAGGCAGGAATTCCTTCCCAATATCCCACCCAGCCCTGCCCTCTGGCACTGGGAAGCCATTCCCTGTGTGCTGTCCCTCCCAGTGTGTTCATCTGCTCTCCAGGGTCAGATGAAGGCAGATTCACAGGGCACCACTCTGTGTCAGCACAGTTTCAGTGGTGTGCAGAAAGGAAGATTTTTCTATTTATCTCAGCGTTGTAATCCTGCTTCCCCACAAAATTTAGACCAGTGGAAGACAAAGGCAGAAGGAACAGAGGGTGGGTAAGCACAGCAGCCCGATGGGGGCAGAGCTGTTGGCTCAGGGCTCTGAAACACTGCAACTTCCTGAACTCGTGAAGAGGTGATGGAAGTCACTCAGGAAGTCAATAACATATGGTAAATGCAATATTAAATACAAGTATCAATTTATGCTAAAGTTAATGCAGGCTGAGGACAGCTGTTTTGTAGGCTCATGTGAGAAATATTATATAAAGGCTCCTTCACTTCATTTCTTTTAACTTAGAAATAGAGCACTCTGCAGGGCCTGACAAGGAAATGATACCCCTTTCCTTTAAAATAACATTACTGTCTCAGAGAAGTGTTAGAAAATCCATAAACTGCAATTTTCCTTGGCTCACATAGGGCTTTTCAGCCCCAGAACTCAGAAGTATTCTGTGAAGAAAGTCAATATCATCAACTGCATTTTCTGAACTGGAGCAGAGGCAAAGTCCCAGGATATGTGAAGGTTACCCAGCAGGTGCAGCACAGTGAGGTCTGGGGGCTGAGACCGACAGAAAAAAATGTGTCTAATACAACCAAATTCTAAAAATACAGAGCATGAGTCAGGGGGGAATAGAAAATATAGCAACCCTTGAGGAGCACACAGGCATCAGCCTTGTTACCCAGCTCCTGGGAACGCTGTGCAGCCAGTGCTGCCTCTCCTCCAGCCTGGGCTCACCTACACCAGAACTGTGCCAGAAACACTGAGGAAGGGATGGCCCATCCCTGCAGGGCCCAAGGCTGGGCTGGACGGGGCCTGGAGCAGCCTGGGAGAGTGGAAGGTGTCCCTGCCCATGGCAGGGGTGGGGTGGGGTGGGGTGGGATGGGCTTTAAGGTCCTATCTATCCCAAACCATTCCATGGTTCTGGGATTCCCCTCAAACAATCCAGGTCTCCAACACAAAATCACTTGTCCTCCTGCTAAATCATAAACACAAAACAAGTGGTTTTAAAAAGCAGGTGAAAGTATAAATAATAAACTAAAGAAGAAATAAAAGTAGCATCAAACAAAGGACTGAAGCTACTCAGGTGCCCAAAACAAACTAGCAACGACAGAAATATTAAAAATAGTGTCTGTCACCTTATATTTACAGTATAAGAGGACATTCAACCTCCACAAATTTAGAAAGACCTTCAGTTTATTTCTTGTTAAGAAAAAGCTCTGGAGCAAAGCACTTATACAAATTAATAATAAGTACTTTGAAAAATACTGTGGATTAAGACAGGGAGGAAGAGTAGGGACGACTTGTTCATGGAACTGTGAATTCATCAATTGCCTTTTCCCAAGAAAAGCACATACCAAGGCAAGGTTCAGCAGACAAGTGTGAGGACTCCCCCAGCTCTCTGCAGTGTCCCTTGTCTCAGCCTTTGCTCACCTGGCAGAAGGTGAAATTCATGGGAGGTGACAAAGCCTGGTGCCTGCTGGGGCTCCAGCTGCCAGCCCAGGGAACCAGTGG
The DNA here is from genome assembly GCA_013398175.1 of Climacteris rufus. NCBI lineage: Eukaryota > Metazoa > Chordata > Aves > Passeriformes > Climacteridae > Climacteris > Climacteris rufus. The sequence continues at coordinate 124,898 of VZRZ01002000.1, forward strand.
AGAGCAGAAAACAACTTCTGCAACCCTGCAGCCTTCACTCCCCAGGGGCTGGGACTTCAGGCAGCAACAAACCCTAAAATCTGCATGTCCAACGACCTCTAACCAAACGTGAGATGCACTGTGGCACTCTGAGGCAGTCACACACCGTGGGAGGAGCAATCTCTGGGACAAGGCTTAAGCAGAGGCTGCTAAAAATGCAAAGTGAAGGAACAGAGTGAGGGAAAAAAATCTCAGGCTTAAAATGATCAGGAATAAGGCAGAATACTGAAGGTATGCTGGTTAAACAGAGAATAGTGACATTGCTAAACAAGTTCCTGCAAATATTAACACCTAAATATTGCCCCTGACTGGAGGTAAGGCAGAGGTTGAAAGTGGAAATTTGATCCACTCAACACAGTGAACACAAGTGAGTTTTTTCCTCCCTCTTCTTTACACTGTATTCAGAGGACCCTGAGGTCAAACCAACACTGTGAGCACAAATCCAGCCACTCTAAATACAGGGTCAGTAGCTTTACTGTCCTTCATCACACCAAACCACTGTGCAGCAATTCCAGATGGTAATTGCCCTGTTTATTATCCTCTAAATCCATAGCCTGGACAGGTCAGTTTGGGTATTGCTGGCACAGAGCTGTGCAAGAGGACACATTTTAAAAAGTGAATTAACAGGGCAGTGAGAGGAACATGATGCAGGGTTCAGGATGGAATAAACTCTGAGCAGTGTCCATGAGCACAACAGCCTCAAGCAGGTGAGCATTCCCTTCACTGCAAATCAACCAGGAGAAAAAAACACCACCAAATGAGACATGCCAGGAAACCTGTGTCACAGGTGAGGACACTGAATTACAGCCTGACAGCTCTGAGACACACCTGGAGGTCACAGGCAGCAGACAGGTGTCACACAGTGACTCCCCCCAGACTCCCAGGGCATGGAAAGCTCCCAGCTGGGAGCAGATGCTGCTGCCTGAGCAACACTGATGGGAACAGACAGTGCTCCAACTGGGGCCAAGGTGGAGAGACGGAAAAAGCAGCCACACATGAAGAAAAAGAAATTACAAAGTGAACAGTGCAAAAACTGATAGGCTGAGAGTCTGTCTGAGCTGAGAGTGCTCACCTGGAGGAGAGAAGGTTCCAGGGAGACCTCAGAGCCCCTTCCAGTGCCTAAAGGAGCTTGTAAATAGGAGGGCAAGGGACATCCCATACAGGCAGAGCGTGCTAGGACAAGGGGGAATGGCTTCCCTGCCAGAGAGCAGGGGTGGATGGGATACTGGGAAGGAATTGTTCCCTGGGAGGGTGGGGAGGCCCTGGCACAGGGTGCCCAGAGAAGCTGTGGCTGCCCCTGGATCCCTGGCAGTGTCCAAGGCCAGGCTGGATGGGGCTTGGAGCAGCCTGGGACAGTGGGAGGTGTCCCTGCCCATGGCAGGGGTGGGATGGGAAGGGCTTTAAGGTCCCTCCCAACACAAACGATCCTGGGATTCCATGACTGTATGAAAATTAAGAGTGGATAAGCAGGAGTCAAGCAGAGCCACAAGCACAGAGACAGCAGTAGATGAAGATACTGGGGAAGTCTATGTTTTGGGTTGGGTTTTGAAAATAAGGTCTGAAACAAATGATGACCATTGTATTACATGGGGTTGGATGATGCTTTTAAAAGAATAAAACAGAGTCTTTGCAATGAGCAAGATATGAATTCCAGACACTCCTCTACTGAAACAAAGCAGGTCCAGCTTCTTTGAGGTGACTTCACAGAACACCTGATCAGACTGCCCTGTTTGGCTGCTAATAAAACAACCTCCGACCTTCCAAATGTTGGAGGGAGTTGGGGAAGTGCAACTGCAGGTACTTTGCTCATTTTTTAAAAAAGAAAACATGTATATTAAAGTAATGCAGTTGTCTGTGGCCCACTGCCCACCGCTTGAGTGCCTTCTGTGAGATGAGAACAGCATCTTTGTGTTTGCTTTTCTGCAGCTCTGGTCCCTCTGATGGCAGCTTTGCTCTCAGGCTGAGGTTTTATTTCTGTAGACTTAGCCAGCATTTTGCTAAAATCTCATTCCTCCACAATGCTGCATGCTTCAAAGAGCATGTTTTTACAAGAAGTTCCCTTCATGCTCAGAAGTCTTGCTGAAAAAGAGGTTAATGCAGACTGAAAATCGTTGTGACATTATGGACCTTTTAATTGGTTACGAGACCTGCTCTGGGGCACACATTAATAGGGCAGGAGCGTTGTGAGAGCTCCTTCCCTCTCCTTGACAAACTGCCAGAGGAAGGGAAGCATTTTGGTCTTGTTCAAAGTACTGTGCAATGCATTTAAAAAGCTGAAAGTCAGCGAGTGTAAATGGAGCAGAGGAGCAGAGTGCTCCGAAGGGGCCGTAAGGGCAGCAGGAGGGGCAGGCGAGGTTTTTACCATAGCGCTGAGCGTCTCCTCCCAGTCCGGCCTCTCCCGGGGATGGATGCACCTCTGCAGCTCTGGAACAAAGTCATCTTCTTCTGCATGGACAGAGGACTTCATCATTCTGGAAGGGAGGACAGAAGGTTGGATACTCAGTGACAAGTTCCAGGTAATCCCACACCCAGTCTGTGACGGTGCTCGCTTATGTGACAACATAAAATGATTTTACACATCCAGAAATCCCACAGACTCCTGAGCTGCTCCCACTTCCTCATTATACAAGCAGGACAAGAGTGTAAATCTGGTGGAGAGAAATATGCACTTCCTAACCAATCAGTGGATAATTTTGTTTAATCACTGCACAATTTGCAAGTCTCACAAGACAAACAAACGCAGAGGAGTGATTTCCAGTTCAGTCCACTTCAGAAAAATGGCTCCTATTGCCCCGGCAAACAGCAGGAGAAACACACATTTGTAAAGAGAAGCACACAAATTCGATTCTCCTCCTGGAGGTTTTGCCTGAAATAGGGGTAACAGTTTCCAAATCACTCTGAATCCACATCCCAAGGTCTGAGCCATCAGGTCTCATTCCTTCCTTATCCTATCTGAAGGGTGAGCACCTCACCTCACCTCATGTGACCAAGGGAAACTTTTCTTCAGATAAGGAGCTATATTCCAAATACCCTGTGAAGGATATTCCAAGCCTGCACAAAGAACAGAGGCTCACAATGAAAATTGAGAAAGAATTCATAAAAGCTCCTCAGCCCCTCCATAAGAGAGTACTCTCTAGATACATATCTTTTTTGCACTTTCTGGCCAGTTCAAAGTCTGGTATTACCCATTCTGGTTTCATTAAACATTATATTCGAGCAGGTTTTTATTTCCTTCACAGATCACCACTTTTTTATTTAGGATAAGCATTTTGATAATCAGCAGTGCTAAGGCATGGTCAGAAAGGGCTGGTTCCTAACCCTGCTGATTTATGCACCACTTGACTGAAACATGCCTGGTGAAAGCCAGTTAATAAAACTCCTTTGCTTCAGATCCAAGATTTGAAGTTCTGAAACCCCAACACGCTGCTTGACACTGGGCCAAAGCATTTAACTCTGCTTTGTTCTCTCCAAGAGGGTTAAGGATGAAGTAATTAACACTTGCAGTAATGGCACGGCTGGGTTATGGAATTACAGCCTGGATAATCTTATCCCCACCTTTGGGATCATATTTCTGCTCCAATAAAAAGTACATCCCAGAGAAAATGAGCCTCAAAACCAGAAGTCAGCAGGCCCCAGGGAAATGGTGCTCACAGGGTCTGTGTGCTCCTCCCGCTGCAAACATCCCCCACTGTCCCCAGGAGGGAAAAGGCACCCACATGGGGAAAGCTGCAGAGAGCTGAACAATTCTGCAGGAAAATGCCATCATTTAGAACAGAGGTGCAATGTCAGCTCACAAGGGGGACTCTCACCTTTGCAATAGGTGTTCAAAAGAATTTGAGGTTTGAAAGACTAAAACTTTTCTGCTCCATTTCTCCTTCTTTGCACATCGAGGGGAGGAAACCTGGCCTGGCTCTCACAGCCCCAGCTCCAGCACAGGGGAACTCTCCCACTTATTTTAAAGCAAAAGTTGAAACCTGGTTGCAGAGGAAACCAAGTTGTACAACTCAGAAACAAGAGATAAACAAACAAATAAGCAATTTTAAAAAGTCTGTTTTTTTAAATCAACGCTATGATTCTGAAAAATTCTCAATACAGCTTTCCTGAGGATTTCTAGATGTTGGGGTTTGACCACATTGTGGTTGAATAAAGAGATTCTAAACAAATTACCCCACAGCAGCTTCAGTCTAATTCCCTCAGGTGATGGAATGGAAGGAAGAGTGATGTGATCAAACCCACCTCAACAGCACAGTTTAAACAACCAGCTTATCACAGGGCTTTCTCAGTTTAAAGACTTGAAAATAATGGGTCTGCATTTACATCTTTATCAGCACTTGGGAGTACAAATGGATTCACTACACAGCTTCTCAGGCTGCTGGCAATTCCTCCTGGATTTCTCCTCTGAAATGTCTTGGCTGCAGTGCTGAGAGTGAGTGCAGAGGAGAATATGTCCTATTTTAAAATAATCCTGGGAATCAGGCACATGGTCAGGGTCTGTACCCTCACCCTGGATGAACAGGGACGTCACAGCAACCAGCTCTTTCTACAACACTCCAATCTATTTGCTCACATGATTTCTTTAATCTGTGTCTATAAAACTCCATGATGAACTCTTCCCAAACACTTCCCATTGATACCCTGAAACACAATCCCATTATTCTTCCCATGGAAGCTGTTCTGGATTTTTACTGGAAATTAGAAAAGCTACACATGCAAAACTGAATCTTTAAAATACTCAATTCTTTGAGCATTTGCCAGACTTGGAAAATTCTACTACTGATGGAAATTCAAACATGGTCACAACATCACAGAAATATTGAAAATGATACTGAAGATTTTCTCTCTGACACAATTATCAGCACTTGATAACCATCTGTGCACCCTTATTAATCTTTAACAGCCACTATTTAATTCCATGCCATCTGAGACAGAGAGCAAGGAAGGCTGAAGATGCTGCAGGTAATATTAGTCCTTTAAGGATTAAGTCTGGTGGCTTTTTCCTGCCCATCGGTGACCTGGATGAAGGAAAATAACCTTGTGAATTTGCAGTGATGAAACAGGGGCAGGAGTAGGGCCAGAAAGGGGGAAGAGGACGAAGAAAAGCAGCTTCTCAACACACTCTCCTTTCTACACTCTTTCCTCTGGGCATGTAAAACCTCAGAGCACCAGCTGGGGAAGGAGCTTTCCTACCAGCCAGGCATGGGGGAAACCCTGGCCTCAGCCCAAGACAAGCTTGGAATATTATCTATAGGTATAATCACAATCACACATTTTTATATGCACGTGGATTATGTATATTTGACGTTATTTTAATTTATAGAGCAAATAAATAGCCCAACATACCTATGTCTGATTCACCACACATGTCAAGCTGTAAAAAGACCAATTGTCTTGTTTCTGCCATGGATTCTTTTCCACAGTGGGAAAAAACCCCTCAAATCCCAGGAGCACTTACATGAAACACACATGTATCCTGTAAACATTAAAGGCCAAACAAACTAAAGGAGCTGCTCTGTAACATCTCCATTTGGGCATTTCAGGGGAGCTGTAAATGAGTGAAAAGTCACTACAAAATTTAACCCTGCCCATTAGAATTGAAATATAATTTTATTTAAAATGCCACTTCCTCATCATCTCAGCAGCTCTGCCCTTCCAGTGAAATGTGACACTGTTATATTAATAAAAGTTGTGGCTGTACAGAGGCCATTAAGCAATTCCTCTGCAGATGAATGAACCCTTCTTCATTGTAAATTGAGAACCAAATGTACTGGAACAAATGTTTACAGGACATTTCACAAAAGGCCCAGCCCACTTTCACACCCATCCTTTGAAGTTCTCTGGTAGGTCAAGTTGATTAATTTAGTCAGAACTTGTACATTTGTACAGGACACAACTGTATCAAGAAAACATCTCATGTCCTTTTCCACCTTCTCAAATCGAATTAGCTGCTCCCATCACTTATGGTATTTCCGTGCTGTATCAGGAATTAAAACCCTCTGGTGCCTTATCAAGCATCAAGTCCTGCCTGCTCACAGCGAGCTGTGCCACGGGGCAGGAAACACCTACAGCAGGGTGATTTCTATTTAGTAAAATTTACCTCAAGTAAATGTCAACCTTATATTAAATATGTGAATATTCAGCTTGATGTCCCTAAACTCTACAGTTACAGGTTGCTTATAATACTGTAAATTTTAAGCACTCCTTTCACTAGATAAGAACTGTCCCTCTGGTTTTGATGGAGTCCCACATCCACAAACCTGATGTATTTTGACACTTGTGTTTGCACAAGAGAGAAAGAATCACAAAAAGGGGGTTTGTGGAAAGAGCTCCTCGAGTTAAACAAGGACAGAACTTTTGAGACTTTGTGGGATCCCTGCAAGAATGTCTGTTCCCCTCATGTAGGTCCCTCAGCCCGTCCCCAGTGCCCCAGCACAGGAGCAACACAACTGTCACGGCTTTGGAGCCATCGAGCGGCAGCGGCAGGCAGGACACCAGGCGGTGACAATTCAGGGCACGAGGCGGTGACAATCCAGGGCACGAGGTGGTGACAATTCAGGGCACAAAGCGGTGACAATTCAGGGCACAAAGTGGTAACAATTCAGGGCACAAAGCGGTGACAATTCAGGGCACGAGGCGGTGACAATCCAGGGCACGAGGTGGTGACAATCCAGGGCACGAGGTGGTGACAATCCAGGGCACGAGGTGGTGACAATTCAGGACACCAGGCGGTGACAATTCAGGGCACGAGGCGGTGACAATTCAGGGCACAAAGTGGTGACAATTCAGGGCACAAAGTGGTGACAATCCAGGGCACGAGGTGGTGACAATTCAGGGCACGAGGTGGTGACAATTCAGGGCACGAGGTGGTGACAAATTCCTTCCCGAGGCGCCGATGGTGGGAGAGCCCTGCCAGGCTCCTGTCCCAGAGCTCAGTGCCTGCCTGGCACAGCCCCCCGGGCACTGGCCGTGTATTCTGAGATTAAATGCCAAACACGATTTGGAGTTGTGCTCCTCCGTGGGGACATCAGGCACTGCAGCTTCTCCTGGCTGCTCCCCCAACAGTGACTTTTCTTCCTGACCTCAATCTCAGAGGTGAGAGCCAATGAGAACTGATTTATTAGTTTATTTATTATTGTTGTGCCTGGAGATTGCTCCCCCGATGGAAAAGCACAGCTCTGCCCTACAGAACCAACAATTCAGGAGGATTTAGAGCTCCACAGAAAGTGATGTTTTCCAAGATATAAATTTTGCTCCCAAAGCCGCAATTTAATTAATGCCTGTGCTGACACCAATCCAGACTGAAATCAATGAGCTTCAAACACTATCTGATAAAACTGGTGTTTGTGTCGCTCAAATAATTTGCACAAAAGGCCAAAATAACCCAGCCTAGCCTGGCTGGAGCATGCCTGTCCCTCCCAATATAATAAGTAGAGTTTGAATCCCATAACTCTCAACCACAGCTTGGAAACATAATCCAGCAGTGAATCAACAGAGAAATACCTTGAAAACTCTGTTTTAGGGGGTTTAAAATAAGTCAATCAAGATGTAAAGCACTGGGGATGTCACCACACAATATGTAACAGCAGAATTAAGTCAACTTCTCACACATGAAATGAGCTGCCCCTTCTCACCAGGAAAGGAAGAAAAATTAATAAACAAGAACTGAGATTTGACCCAAACCTTATGAACACTTGGGCAAGAAGTTGGAATCATGTGAGAAACACTGATCCATCTGCATTTCTGACCTGAAACTTTTGTCACAAACACACACAAAAATCAGGAAATTACCTAAGGGTGATGGGGAAAAAGCCAAAGTGCACATACCCCTTTCAACCCAATTTTCCAAGTAAACTCTGTGTCCATGAAACTAAAACTTTTACAGTGGAAAGGAGGAAAATAATCACACAGTATGGAGAGACAGCTCAAGAGCCCCAGGAAAAATGAAAGAAGAAATGGGAATTGCAGGCTGACAGTGCTGACCTGATGAGGATTTAATCTCCCATGTTTCCAATCAGCTTTGTCAACACCTCCCTCATTACATTATGTGCACCTGTATTATATAAAACAAGATTCTGAAGTCTGACTCAAGGATCACACAACATGAAGCTGGAAAAGCCTGGGAAGGTCAGCTCCAAGCCCACCTCATAAATAAACAAATGCTAAGTGGATTGTGTTTAATCCTTGACCACAGAGTGACACCCTGGCACAACTAAAGGGGTTGTTGCGATTGATGGGATAAAGTTAAAAGCTGTAATTGCTATTTTTGATGGAAGATCATCATCAGAGAGCCAAAATTCAGTCAATTGGGAAGGCACTGCACAGGGAAAATCAGGAGATCACAATAAGAGAATATCTAAAAACCTGGAATGAAATGTCATTCAGATATCAGCACAGAGCAAACTGGATTTGTCTGCACACTCTGTGTGCTCCCCAGGCTCTCAGGATGTGTTTATTGCCTGGCTCTGAGTTCACATCAGCAGCTTCAGCCTGGGGTCTGTGGATCTGTGAGAGTCTCAGAACTGCTACTACAGGGGGGCAGAAGTCAGAAAATTAAAACAAGCTCACTGTGCTGTGCAGCTCTTTAATTCATGTGCACCTCTCGTGGAACAGTGGCTTCCCTGGCAAATCTATCATATGGCCACATGAAGGAGGCTGGGAATCTCCAGGCGATGGGAACAGAGGGCTGAGCAAGATCACTACTGTCACAATGAAAGATTAACCCCATTTTACTGGTTGTGATTGCTTTCCAAAATTAACCATGTAAGGTACAGCCACAAAGATAGCTTTAAAATACATTATGTATCAATTTTTCTGGTTTTTTCAATGTTCAAACTCCAAATTCTGGGGACACCTGTGCCCAGGGAGCCCCAGATCACCAATGCACTGTGATGGAGTGGAAGGGCTCGTGGGATCCCCAATCCCAATTACAGTCATTCAGTTACAGAAGGTAACTGGCCATCACAAACCACTTCACACAAACTTTTAGTTCTGGGTTTTCTATTCCTACAAAGTATTTTTTTAAAGAAAAAAATCACTTCCCACTTGATGTGCCAAGTGCGTGCTTGATCACCACCTATGAAATGAGATTCTCAGCTGCCTGCAGAGAAATCTCTGAAAGGCCAGAATGGACATGACAGCCCTTGCACTGTGAATGTTCCTGTGCAGAGGGAGGCAGAGAAGGCCGTGGCACTGCAGAGATTAACACCGTGGTTTCCTGCCCTGCTTCAGCTCTCTGGACATGCTTTAATATAAGCTCCAATACAGGCAGAACAACCATCTTTTCTCAAAGGCTTTACTGAGTTTTCAGACTTCCAAATACACATCTTGTTTATTAATTTGCAAGAACATTTAAACCACATTTTCTGAGCTCTCAAAGAAAGGTTGCATGAACAAGACCAAATTACCTGGAATTTAAAACCTTTGGGCAAAAGGACAAGTCTGGGCAGGCCAGCTCCCATTTTATTAAAAGCAGGTATCTTCAGGTACCACAGGCAGCCTCTCTCACCTTGGGAATCAGTTTTTTATTCCCCAACTGAGTTCTTGGTGTCCACAACATCTGAGCATCTCCCAACCCCTCCCAATCCTCACTGCATAAGCAAAGCCCCCCAAGCCCACGAGGGAATGTGCCTTTAAACTGAAAAAGGATAAATTTAGACTAGATATTCAAAAGGAATCCTTTCCTTTGGGGGTTACACCAGCACAGGGTGCCCAGAGAANAAAAGCAGGTATCTTCAGGTACCACAGGCAGCCTCTCTCACCTTGGGAATCAGTTTTTTATTCCCCAACTGAGTTCTTGGTGTCCACAACATCTGAGCATCTCCCAACCCCTCCCAATCCTCACTGCATAAGCAAAGCCCCCCAAGCCCACGAGGGAATGTGCCTTTAAACTGAAAAAGGATAAATTTAGACTAGATATTCAAAAGGAATCCTTTCCTTTGGGGGTTACACCAGCACAGGGTGCCCAGAGAAGCTGTGGCTGCCCCATCCCTGGCAGTGCCCAAGGCCAGGCTGGATGAGTCTTGGAGCAGCCTGGGACAGTGGGAGGTGTCACTGCCGTGGCAGGGGTGGCACTGGATGAGCTTTAAGGTCCCTCCCAACCCAAACCATCCTGGGATTCTGTGATTCCAGAGCCTGAGGGCACTGCCCACGTTCTCACACAGCCACAGTAGCTCTCCCAGCAGCACCCTGGCACCGCTGCTCAGGCTCCAAGGTACCAAGTAACTGAACACTGCAGAGATGCTTCTCCCACTCATCAGGGAAGGAGGGAGGATGGCAGAGGAGAAACCAACACTGCACTGTAAAACAAAACCTCTGATTGTTTTCTTTCTTCCAAGCACAGTTCTGTAGGTACACCGTAAAATCAACACCAAACCACCTTCACTGAATCTCTAAATCTGAAAGCAGCCAAAAGAAACGGGGAGACAGCAGACTCACTCTCTTTTTATCCTGCCCTTCCAGCATAGTTTTGGCAGCCTCTTGTCTCACCTGGTAGTGTTTTATGTCTCAACTCAGTAACATCCATTTCCAAGTACACAACTGAGTACAGAGAAATGCACTCCATGCTCTGGAAGGGACTGGAACATGGATCTGTGAGCTTTGTGTAACTGGGCTGTAAGAATTTGCATTCAGGTTTTGCATAACTGGCATTTCTTTAAGCACTTTATGAAAAGAATAAGTTCTTGGAATATTCAGCTTTTACAAGCTCTGAGACATGTTCTTAGTTAATAAAAAGCTTTATAAAAATAATCACAGAATCCTCACGCTTTTGCATATGTATTACTGAACAAACCTGCTCTTTTATTTGGCAACACATGAAAGATATTATTTTAGTAGGTGCTCGGCATTTTCTTTCAGAAGAACACAGTGACAGTCAATAAAAAAAATCCACTGGAATAGGTTTCTCCCATCACTTTGCCCAGGATGAGAAAAAGAATTAGGAAATCACTGAACAATCAGAATTGCTGAGCCCTGCCTTGGATTCCTTTAGCTTGACTCAGGAACAAGTATAAAAGTATTTTTAAAAATTGCCTCTAGGGGAAAGGGCACAATCCTCTTATTTACCATTAATGAACCACTACCAGCAGCTCTAAAGTTTCAACACACCAGAGAGATGGGAAAAGATGCTACTTCTGCCTTCCTGCTGTGCTGAGGAGTCTGACCTTGGGCCCAGCACAAGCTTTCAGTGGGGCAGTGGAACGTCCTGCCCTGGGGCCTCTCCACAGCAGGGCTCACACTCGCTCCCCGTCCTGACCCAAGTGACACCAACGAGGACCCTCTCACCAAGCTCTCACTGCCAACCTGTTCCCTGCACTTCCTTTGCAATCTCCTCCTTTAGTTTGTCTTGCTAAGACCAAGCTCTCTCCTGGCCAGCCCTGTGCAATGCCCAGCAAGGGCTGTTCTGATCCTTGCTGTGCCCTCCAAAGCTCACCTAACACCAGGCAGGAACAAACCCCATCTGCTCCCAGCTGATCCAAATGCAGCACACATCAAAGGAGACCACAGATTGTAAAGAATGACCTAAACCTACATCCAAGGACATCCATCTGGGCTGCTCTAGGGTTGGTTTGTAGTTCAGTGCCAATGCAAAGCCATGGTAAATTTAGTCTTTCCTCACAGAAGCACATCCTGGAAAAACCATGCTTTCAGCACATGGAATGATCAAGGGCAATCACCTCATCAGTAACAATTAGCCTTGCATGCTGTTAAATGCCGACTGTTCATAACATGAAACAACAATCAGAACTTGTCCAGTCAGCCAGCTGCTGAGCAGGGAAGCCTTTCTCCAACGAAAACATTTATATGGAGCCAGTCACCCACCCAGAGCTGCACTTTCTACCCATCACATACTTTCTGTCCATTCCATACCTTCTATCCATCCAATACATCCAAACTGCCTGTGCATGTGGTTATGGGACACTCTGTGGTTGCAACCAGAAGAAAAAAACATTCCAAGTAGACTTGCTCGAGAATTGTTACAAGAAAAAGAATGGAAATTAATTCTGGGACACAAGAACCTAAATAGCTGAACAAATAATAAAAGGTAAGCATAAGCAAATAAATAGTTACTCTGATTTAAATAGCTAGTCCTAAATGACCGGTGGTCCTTGATTCATATTTACAACAGCCCTCCTCCTACCCTCTTACCACTATCACTCCATGTCAATGGTGTCAGAGCAAACAGGAGGCTGCTCAGTCCTCTCTCCATGTAGAAATCACTACTTATACATTTCACTATTATTATTCTTCTGGCTAACTCCTGACCGGCTAAATGGAATGAAATGGAGGCCTCCAACTGCAGCAAGTCATCATCAGGGACAGATTGAAGCAGGTGGGGGTCACAGGGGCAGGGGATGTGCAAAGCCACACTGTAATTAATTCTCCACAGCAGAGCCATGAATGCAAACGATTCACAGTTCCCTGGGCTCACACTGCCCTGGCATGGACCTGCCCTGCCAGCCCTCTGCACTGGCATTCCTGATGCAGCAAGGAGATGGAAGTGGCAGCGCTGCAGGAAGATGCAGGGGGGACAAGGAGAAGCAGTGCCTGAGGCTGAAGATAAAGGTGGCACAGGGGTCAAATCATTTCACAGCGGCTCGGGGAACATTTCCGTTCACCACCAAGACACCCAGCGTTTATGACGTCTTTAACAATCAAAAACATTTACTTCGGCTTTTGGAATAATTTACAATTGTTAATTAGCATTTTCAGTGAATAATAAAACTCCCAATAGCCAGGAAAGAGCTCTTCACTCTCCCTTGCCTGGCTCTCAAGGGTCCAGCTGCAGCCACTACTGTCCCTTTTCCCCTCAACACCCCCAGGCAGTGTGGGACAAAGGCAGCCGAGCTGGCACACACGGCTGCTCTCAATGGCAACCCTGCTGCTTGGTTTCCTGCTGCCTCACAGATGAATACAGCAAGAACAATTAGCCAAGCCTTCAGTCTAATTTAGATGTATTTTTCCTTTTGGAAGGGAGACTGAGAGATAGTACATCATAAACCCAAACCTTAACTCTAAAGGTGCTCAGAGGAGCAGAGTACTGAAATACCAGCAGTAACCTATGTTATATAGACTTCTGATAATAAACAGTGACCCCAGTTATGCTAAAAGCTGCACTTGGATGTGCCAGGAGACCATAATACATTAATGCAAGAACTGTCTACATCAAAGCAGACAAAAGGTGAGCAAAGAGAATATCTCCATCCATTTTCCAAAACCCAGAGTAAGGGACAGCTCATGGAACTCGCCCAGTGTTGCAGAGGAAGACTGACCCTAGTAGAAAGTAACTTCAGTTTCCCAATCCCTCCCCACACAGACCAATCACATAAGGAAATACCAAACAGAAATGAGGAACAGAAGTGCAGGCTCCAGGAGAACAACGCCCTTCTGTGCAGGGGATCACACTCTGCTCCCACTCAATCCTTGCCACACAATATTGTATCCTGATGGAGCAGAGACAAGAGCCAGCCCAGCTCCCAACAGGCAGAGCACTCTCTCTGAGAAGAGGAGCCTCTCGTGGAGAAGGTTCAGGAGGGCTGAGCTCTGCCCTTTCCCAACCTGTGCCTTTGAGTAAGGAGGGTTTATGCAACACATCCTCCTCTCCCATTACTTTCTAAACTCTTTTCAAAGATGAGAAAATGAGAGAGAAATCAGGAAGCTCTGTGCAGAAAGACTGACAGGAGCACTGAGCAGGGAAGCTCTGGGTTGCAGAGAGCAGCATCACCAGAGAGCCTGGAGATGGCACCTGCACCAGCCAGGAGCTCCTGGACAGAGCCCTGCCAGGGTGCTCCCGAAAGGAGCAGCTCCCACCTCCATCTCGTGCCCAGAAAAGGGCCTTGCCCACCTCTACAGACTCTGCCCTTGGGGGAAAATAAACCCATTCCCAACAGGGCTGGTGCTGTGCCGGGCCAGGAGCGCTGGCAGGCGCCCGCGCTGCTGCGGGCGGATCAGAACACCCGGGTGGGGACACCTCGTGCAGCCAGGGCAGCGCTCTGGGTCACCTGCACTGCCTGTGGCTGCACAGAGGTGACCAGGGACATCCCTCAGAGACCTCCCTCCGACCTGGGCCACCTCCTGCCCCGGGAACCCCACGGGGCCTTTGCAGATCACAGAATGCCAGAGCGGCTGGGTTGGAAGGCACCTTAAGGACCATGTAAATCCAAGCCCTGCCACAGGCAGGATGCCCCTCCCTAGGGTCAGGTCACTAAACCAGATTAGGAGCCTGCCCTGATGTCAGCCTGCATCTCCTCCTACTGACCAGAGAGAATCTGGACAATTCTCTTTGCTTTGCAAACGCTGGACCTGAGGCCCTGGACACGTAAGGGTGCTGCAATGCTTCATCATGCAACATCACCCTAATCCCTTGGGAATGCCAGAGCTCAGGAAAAAAGAATAGTTTTGTTGGTTGTTGCTATTTCTAACCAACTGGGGGGGGAGCATCTGAAACACAAACGCTTTGTGGAAAAAAAATAAAAGGTCATATTTGTGTTTTAATTTTAAAAGCGAACGATGAGCAACAAAATATAAGAATTACGGAAACAACCTGTGACTGAGAACAAGGACATTTTAAAATTACAAAAAAAAAAGTTCAACCTTTTAAAACAAAACATGTTAATTGCACTGCTTTGAAATTTTGCGAGTTTAGGAAACCTCTTTAATTTTATATCAGGCCAGAAAAAAAAAGGTCCCTGAAACACAAACACAATTTTAAAGTGGAAGGAAGGGGGGACAAAGAAAGAAAAAAAGTGAACTATACGTTCGTAGTCAAGATCCTCAACAAAGAGAGGCCCCCTCTAATACATTATAAGGGATGAAAAATACGAAAGATGTTCAATTGCCTAAGCATATGCCAGCAGTGCAATGCATGAAAAATCAAAAGCAAACAAGGTTTCCTGTCCCCTTGGCTCCAGGAGAACGTGTCTGCATCCACCAGCTGCCTCTGCACAAGGAAAATGAATAATTTTAAAACGTGAACATCACAGGAATAACAGGTCCCTGAGCACAGGACAAATCCTGCCATTAGAACAAGCCTCACTCACCCAGATCACAGAGGGGTACCATGGGAGCAGCTCTGCAGGAGTGCTTGGATGGAGTGCAGGTACATTAAATGCAGAAGGAAAGCAGAAAGGGATGTGACAACCGATTCAGGACTCCAGGAAGCAAAGCTCACAAATGACTGGTGAATTGTGCAATGACTCAGCAAGAAGTCAAAAAAAAAAAAAAAGAAAAAGGAAAAAAATATAGCAGTTGATAGGAAAATTATTTTCTGGACAGGTACCATAAAAAAGTAAGTAAAGTAAATAAAGAGACATAAGCAGAGCTGCCAGGCTGGAATTCTGCCTAGGTGTGTGCACAGAGCAGTCTCTGCTGCTCAGCCATTCCCGATCCCTCCCAGCACACCTGAGCAGGCAGAGGAGCAGCAAAGGCTGACTTTAACCCCTGCTTCCCCAGCACTGCCAGGCTCATTGGAAAGGTGCTTTCCTTGCTGAGCAGCAGGAGAGGAAGCTAAAGCCTGGTCAGAAGCAGGAAAGCACAGAGCAGACAATGCCAGCCTGGGGAACCCAGGGAAAAGGAGCAGGAGTGTGGCAAAGCACAAGAGTCAGCCTGCTGCCCTGCCAAGCCCAGGAACGTGGTTGGGACAGGAGGGTGACAGGGTGTCCACACCTCCTCTGTTTCCTCCTGAGCATGAAATTCCAGCC
Organism: Climacteris rufus; assembly: GCA_013398175.1. Taxonomy (NCBI): domain Eukaryota; kingdom Metazoa; phylum Chordata; class Aves; order Passeriformes; family Climacteridae; genus Climacteris; species Climacteris rufus. Next base: position 140,629 of record VZRZ01002000.1, read on the forward strand.
CCTGTTGCTCCTGCATAACTTTGCAGGAGGGCTCTGCCTTGTCTGTTGAGGCCCCACAGCTCCTCCTAGAATGGTAAGATTCAGTGTCATCTGTTAAGCAGAGATAACGTGCTCCAACCAGATGGATGAGCAAGTCAAGCTGTGCAGATTTCACTGCTCAGTTTGAACACATTCTCATTCACTCTCTCCTTTGCAAACCTTTATGCAAACAGCTTTTGAGGAACATTTAATCCTCCACCCTCCTAGATTACCACAGCATGGCTGTCCCTTCGGTCTGGACCCCAGAGAGATCCCAAGGCGCTGGGGAGCTGCCTGCCCCGGCCAGGTGACATTCAGTGACATTTGAGCGGATGCTCACGTGCTTTGTGAGGCTGGGGGAGCAGGGAGATGTATCAGGTAACTGCAATTCCTTTCCATCATTCCTCCCTGCAAACCCAATCCCTTGAAAAGCGCTGTGTCTTATCTCTGCCTTTCAAATCTCTCCTGGCCTGGGTTCCACCGGTGTCAGTTCTGCATCTCTGCCACCACTCTGCTTATGCACCAGGGTCATAAAAGATGAGAGGATGCCAACAGCTCCTCTGTGCAGCAGAATAACTCGGTGTAACTGTGTTGGCTGCAGCAGTGAATTCTAAAATCAGAGGGGAGGGGAGAAAAGGGCAGCTGAAAGGTAACAGCCCTTGGAAAGATGCTCTAAATGCTCTCCTTCGCCATCACACCACCCCGAAGGCCAACACAAGCTGTGAAAATTACCCACTGAGAAAATTAACCCCTGCGAGGCAGGGAGAGCTGGGACTGTCGCTGGCTCCTGGAACTGTGTGTGGAGAGCTGCATGGCTGGCAGCGAGGGATGGAGGGGGACCCTGGCCTGCTGTGCCACAACCACTGACAGTTAAAAACAGGAAACCACGGTGAGGACAATCACAACATCTGCAACATCCTCCTGACATCTGTGTCAACATCCAGCCCCCCCGGCGCCTCGGGCACAGCTTGGGGAACTCAAGGGGTCAGGATGAACAAGGACAGTCCTGTTGAAAATCAAACCCACCTGTCAACCCTGTTTCAAAAGGCCAAGAGGAATTAAATAAAATTTTGCCCTGAAGTAATTTTTCTACTTGAGCCACGCAGCTCTTCACAATTAAGTCAAAATGTTCCTGTAAAACAGCTATTTTTGTTACCCCTGCTTTAAAAATGGTGTAAATAATGCACAAGAAGACTCAGCATTGGCTGAGTCAGTGAAGCCTGGAATAAAACCCAAGGGTGCCAGCTGCTGTCTATTACCGCGATGCCCCGTTATTTCGGCTTATCCCGGTAATCAGTCGAGACGCAGAAATAATGAGAGCTGGACTTCAGGCTGTGTTCAGAGCAAGGGCGGAAAGGGGGGAAACCCCTTTCGTTTAATTCTTATATACACTTTTTGAAATCACAGATCATTGGAGAAAGTTAACACTTCCGTCTCTAACTATATTGGTTAAAAGAAGTGTCTGTCAAAGGGGTCTGTGTCCATGGGAAAGGAATGTAAAAAGATAATTTTTACAACAACATAGCTATGTTTACAGAAATCGTCCTTGAGACTGTCTAACAGAGAAAACTAGCTATTTTACAGTGAAAAATGGGCAACAGCTGTCCTTCCTCCATAAAAGCCTTCTCTCCATAAAACATGACCATGGACACTTTTTAACCCGTGCTGACAGCCTGTTATCACACAAATGCTGTGGAGCAGCATCCCAGAAGCTCCCAAAACGCTGTGCTTTGGGAGAAGGAATTGCTGGGCAGGGCTAAGGACACACAGGTGCATGAATTGTTTATTTTGAGTATGACTAAGGTAACATTTCATTCCAGTTCATCTTGCATCACAGTAGAGGCTGGAATGTTTCACTGCAACCTTTAATTGTCCTCACTCATGATGTCAGTAACAAAATACCCTCTTGGGAAAAGAAATAAATAGACAAACAAAGCCTTAATGATTTGGTAAAGTAGTTACCACTGAAATCACATTGTCCGTTATTTTTAAGGCATTAAAAAGGGTTGCAGGTCTGATGTGCTCACCTAGAGCAGGTGATGAAGCGATTTACAGCCTCATCGCTTTGACAAGTTAAAAAAAACAAACAGAAAAAGAAAGTGTGGAGCAGCTTTTGAAAGCATTTGTCTCTAGCACCCAAAGGGTCGTCTGGAAAATGAACGCATTTCTATTACATTGGCACTTGTGCAGAGCAGCAGGATAATGAAGTGACTGGGCTATTGCCCTTCCCAAAGCAATGAGATCTTGCTGAAAGCAGCACACATTAATCTCAGTGCCCAGGAAAAGGGCACTAAACACTGCTCTGTCAGCCTTTTTCACCCCTCTCAGTAACCAGGATGATTTTAGAATTGACACCTGCAACAGAGACTTTTCAGTGCATATTGAATACCTCAGCAAAAAGAGAAGGCTTTGAGAGAATGGGTAAAAATTAAAAATACAGTGAACAAAGGAGTAAAATTCTAAGATCTAATGCAGCTTCAGGGGACGGAGCAGTCTGACAGGCAGCAGTTCCGAAGACTGCTGGTGAAGACAGGGCTTCCAGAGGCACAGAACAGGCACTGAACTGCTCCTGAGCACCAGCACCTGCTCCTCGCTGCCCTGCGGCCTCCCCGCTGTGGGAGCACTCGGAACAGGCAGCTCCTCTGGGCTTCAGGGCCGGACACGGCCCAGTGCAACCAAAACCAGCCTGCAGCCACCCCTGAATCTCCTCAGCAACGAGGACTGGCATTTCCCACGGCCACGTTCCGTGCACTGGAGCGCTGCCTGCTGCAGGAGCTGAGTCCCGTGGGTTGTGGGACGGTTCCTGCCCGTGCCAGGCTCCTGCCCTGTCCCGTGGGTTGTGGGACGGTTCCTGCCCGTGCCAGGCTCCTGCCCTGTCCCGTGGGTTGTGGGACGGTTCCTGCCCGTGCCAGGCTCCTGCCCTGTCCCGTGGGTTGTGGGACGGTTCCTGCCCGTGCCAGGCTCCTGCCCTGCCCTCCCCCAGAGCGGGGCCGCTGCCTTCCCACGGCGATGTGACTCGGGGATGTGTCTCCCTCTCTGCTCCCGGGCAGCTCACACAGTCACACTCTATTCCATGTCACAGCCCAACCACAGCTCCTTCCCTCCTCAGAGGTGTTTCCTTCCCAGAGACAAATGAGGGTTGCACTGAAACGCTCTCTGCAAACTTTGTGCAAACTGGGGTGCTTTATTTTAAATATTCTTTCCTTATTTGGAAAAACATTTCGTAAGTCATGGAATCGTGGAATGGTTTGGGTTGGGAGAGACCTTAAAGCCCACCCAGTGCCACCCTTGCCATGGGCAGGGACACCTCCCACCATCCCAGGTGGCTCCAAGCCCCATCCAGCCTGGCCTTGGGCACTGCCAGGGATCCAGGGGCAGCCCCAGCTGCTCTGGGCATCCTGTGCCAGGGCCTCCCCATCCCAACAGGGAATAATTTTTTCCCCAATATTCATCAAACCCTGCCCTCTGGTAGTCAGAAGCCATTCCCCCTCATTCTGGCATTCCAGGATCTTCAATTTAACTATGAAAAGTCCTTTAAGCAAAACCTAAGTGATCTCTAAACCATCCAAGTGACCTCTTCAAGCTTGCTCTGCTTTATTTTTCACACAGTAACTGAACAGGCAACACCATCCAGATCTGATGCCTCCCATTATGTTCTGGAAAACCCACAGGAGGGAGCACAGTTAGTGAAAAAGACAAACCTTTCTATTCTTGGATGGAGATTGAGATCTTTTTGTATTCCCATTATATAATTAAAGCTTTCAACACACTCATTTTATTGTAAATGCAGCAGTAATTAAATATGTTCTCTAAAAATAACATAATTTTATTTTCCAGTGCAAACAGATGCAATGCATTGCTAGAAAAGATTTCCTACCACACAAAATGTGTCTGCATGTGAAGCTTCCTGCTAGGCCACACTCACACCATGCCAACACTTCCCACTTTCTGAGCTCCCATAAACAGCCAGTACCAACCCTTTACACACAAAGCAACACAGCAAGGAATGGTGACAGAAGAGAGGGAACCAGCCCCTTTCTCAGAGCTGATATCTTGTTTTGCCCTGACGTGCTGCCACACACTCATTACTGCACAGAGAGCCACTCAAGGACAATTAACTTCTTTTAGCACACTCAGGTAGCAAAAAGTATCATTTTTATGAAGTTCTGAGGTTTATGACAGAGCCAAGAGGTATCCCTTGGTGTGCTTGTTTTTCCTTCCCGTTCTGTTTGCCCAGTGTCAGTCATCAGTGGGTGCTGTTGCTCTGATTTACTGACTTAGGGAGGGTTTCAGGACAGCTGGGAAAGGGGCAGTGTTGGGGACAGGATGTTTGAGAGACAAGGCATGACACTGGTAGCCTTATAAATACCTTATTTATGGAACCAGCAAAAGCAAGAGTAAGTCCTTCTGTCAGAGCACACACCTGGACACATTCTAATGTACTGACTGGCTGTTGGTTTCCTTTGAATCCCTTATGTCTGCACAGAAAGCTGTATCCCAATTTACAGAATACATGAGCAAAGGTAAAATCAAGAGTGGGCATGTAACAAGCATCCAGAAGGATGTGCAGCTTCTGTTTCCATACTGCCCCTCTCTAACAGTGCTGAACATGATGGAAGTGTTTTCCCAAAGCAGCATCTCCTGTTTGCTCCCTGTGCTGAACCGGTGACGGGCTCCCTGCTGATCAGCACCTCCAGAACCTGATGGATGATGACAGAACACCCTTCAAACCCCACCTACTGCAGGCTCCTCAAGGCTCTGGCTGGAGCTCCCCACACACGGCTCGGCAGCCAAAGGGGCTGGAACACAGAGAGCTCAGCAAGTGACAACTCAAAACTCCATCCAACACCACATCGTGCATTTCATCCAGAATTGCACAGCTCCTTTTTCCCAGGAAGAGGCAGTCTGAGGTTATTTCCTAAGAACCTTCCTGTTTCTGTGCATCCAGATTTTGTTTTGTCCTTAGCAGGCACCAAGGAAATTCTGTGTCTGCACAAGAGAGAAGAAGCAAAACCCGCTCCCTTCTGTTCTTTCATGCGCCACTGGAGAGTTGTCAAAAAAGTTCCCTGTGCAGAGGCACATCCTCATTCAAAAGAGGGCCAGGCAGTAATCAAACAGCCTGTGTAGGCAGCAGCAAGGGTTCCATGTCTCAGTGGGTATCTGTTTCCAGTGCTGGATCCAATGTCTATCCATTGTTAGCTGTAATCAGATCTGAAATCTCACTTACAAAGTCTATATATGCAGAGCAGAGCAGCACCTTTTCTCCCTGGGTTGCTGTGGAATTCATGAAATATGTCACATACTCCAAAGTCAAAGTGGTATTTCAGTTATTTCAACGGGATATACAAAAGTAATTATAAAATACAGATCCATGTTGCTGTCATTTCCCTGTGGCAGACACAGAATAACTCTCCAAGGCAAGGAACATTACCCCAGTGCCTCTTCCAGTATCTGAAACTCCCCCTTGACCCAGGCAGAAAGGAAGATGAGGTTACCTGCTGGTTCTTTGCAAATATTTATAAAGCCCTACACAGAGCAGGAGATGCTGCCACAGAACCTCACAATTCTGTGTGAAGCTGTACTTAAAATCCCCTTCAAAGAGAACAAGAAGTGTGTCCACATTTGTACACACACATGCAGAAAAAAAATCCTGCTGCTGGTTTTCAAGGAGCTGAGGAGAAATGGGGAAATATTTTTACTGCCAGACCAACCCCCTGGGACTTACAAGACCTGCACAAATGTCCTTGGGACTGGCCACAATCTTGAATTATAAGCACAGTAAAACAATGGTAGAATTTCTCACCACTTCACTGCAAGTCTCTGAGCATTTTGTATTTTCAAAGCTCCAGTCATGGAGTCAGACAATGAAAAAATATCCTCAGTTTTCAGTATAATTATTAATTATTTTGCAGCGGGAAGGTGAACAACAACCCATCTTGCCCAACAGCCCATCTTAAAAATTGGACAGCAACTAAAAAAAATAATAATCAAAGCACACCCTAAAAGGCATAATCTTTAAAGTCAGGCTTGTGATTTTCAGTAAGTTCATCACCGATTTTTAAATGCTGGAGGGGCTAGTCCTACCACAGATGAAAAGTCCCTGTAACAGGTGGGCATTTCCTTCAAATGGGTGCAGAAATGAAGTGTTTTGCTCCCTCTGCTCAGGCTCAGGGCTGGAAGTCAGTGCTGGACCACAGGGAGCCTTCACTCCTCTCCCCCTGAGGTGGCCACAGGCAGAGGAATTCCAACATCAACGTGCCCTGGGCAGAGGAAATCCAACATCAATGGGCAGAGGGAAAACCAAAACCCCCTTGGGAGATGACAGGAACGTGTTTGAAGCAAACAAACTGCAGGCACAAGTGCAAACTTCCAAAAGGTCAGTTCACTGCACTAGAAAAACCAAACAAGTACATAAAAGAGAGAGATCCATACTGCTTCCACTGATGGAGGAAAAGGGATGGGGAAGGGGATGGGGATGGGGATGGGGATGGGG
>VZRZ01002000.1:159075-183008 GCA_013398175.1 Climacteris rufus
TCGCACACACACACACCCCCCCCCGAGCACACAGAGCTGGAAGCGCGGGAGCACACGCAGCTGCCCGGGGGAAGGGGCAGCGGCTGTCCCCGCCTGAGCCCCGCCGGGATGCTCCCGGGTTTAACCCCCCAAAAGGTGTTCATAAAGGAAAAGCACCAGGCAGCTCGTGGGTCTGGGCTCCCATCCTGCCCTCCCCTCAGCAGCACCGATTCAGGTTTTCCTGAGGCTGCTACAGGCATTTCAGCTGTAACCCCTTCCCGGCTGGAGGAGGAAAAGGAATCTCTTTGTCCTGAGCACTTCCATCCCTGTCGCTCGGATCCACGCAGGGATGTTTTCACCTGCTCTGCACGGTGTGACCCATAAATAAAACTTACACAAGTGACGAGGAAGGACCATACAAGAAGGAGCTATTCCCAGTTCTGCCAACTGGATAACCTTGCATATATCACATTAATTTGTTTGCTGTTCTGCTTCCTCCTTTTGGAAAACAGGGTAATATTTACTGTGTTCCCAGAGGAGACTTATAACCCTTAATTTATTTCTGTGTTTATGCAGCCAGTTTGAAAAGGAGCTGTGTAAAATCTGCTATTACAATTTCCAGTTCATACACCAAACCAGAAATGAGAAATAATTACAACCCAACTTTCATATCCCATTAGAAGACTGAAATCTATCACCAGAACATCAGTGGATGATGAGCTTTCTGTCTGAGGCACTGAGGTCTAGCAAATAAAGAGGAAAGCCTGCATGATGGATGACTCTCAGTTTTGGCTTGGCCATCAGCTTGTTGTGTGACCTTCATCAAGTCATTTTAATCTTTCTGTATCAGTACAGAGTGCAGAGCTGTTCTCACTTCTGTGAAATGACCCAAGATTTTCTGTATTGTTATCACTGCTACTCCTGGCTAAAGCTCAAATGTATAAGCTGCAATCCAGCTATACTGGATGTTGTCCAGCTGCAGGCCATGGAAACTCCATGAGGAATCTAAAGGTTTTGCACATAGTTCCTTTCAACTCAGTAGGATGGTGAGGGTTATCAGTGTAAGTGAAGATTTTTGAATGGGTGAAATTCTATACGCTCTTTGCACTCAGCAAGACACCAAGTTTAGAACGACAAAGAGATTTCCAAAACAGCACCTTTTGGTTTAAAATTCAACAGAGGAGGCTGCACAACCCCAAATTATACAGGTCAGTATAACTGTTCTTTTTTAGTTTATAATGGCTGGGTCAGTGCTGCTTGCTAAATGCTGTACAATCAAGTGACAATAACCTTGTTCATCAGCCCTGATGCCTAAGGACACAGGCAGGCCAAGCATGAGCTCAGCACTTACAGCAGACAGGGAAGATTCAAGCTTGGCAAAGCTGAGCAAAGTCAAACAGGTTATACTCGTTCTGTGCCTAGAAAGCCTAATGATCCTTTCCAAATCCCTTTCTCCCAATGCTAATTTTTCTTTGTTTCACCAAAACAGACATGCAGGAATGGGACAAGCTAAAGATAGAAGAACTTAGTAGGAAACAACATGCCCATTTAGGAAAAAAAAACGTTCTCATTTTGCCTCAGTGGTTGCCAGGCTTCAGGAGCTGTTCAAACACCCCTCCTGCCCCTGGACCCTCACCTGCAGCTCCCTGTGACACAGACCACGGGATACTGGATGGGTTCATCCCAGAGATTATAAACTTCACCTGGTGGGTCTGACCCCTCTGACTTGAGCAAGGAAGTTAATTCAAACTCCACAAAATGACAGAGCAGAGAAGTGAAGGGTTTGCACGAGGTGATTGCACAGAGCCAGGGCAGAGCTCCACAGTGGTCCAGGACCCTAAAGCACCGACAGATTGAGAACACAAGGACAGAAGGCCTGTGGAAATTCCCCACCCAGGTGCACTGCAATAAAATACTGCACCCTAAGGTGACCACAGACAGAAGTTAAACCTCTGCTTAAAAGAGTGAAGCTACAACCCAGTTCCATAGTTCTTAGTGGACAGTGTTCAATCCAAGCTGAATGAAACGGAACCAAACAAAGCAAAACCAAAGGGATGTCATTTCAGAAAGTGATAAGACATAAAAACTGAACAGGCACTGTTCACACAGCATCTGTTACAGCTTAAGGTCTAGTACCCTGCTTAACAGAGGAGTAGTAAGAGTGGTGGGGACAAATTAGAGAAATGTATTCACTACAGCTCCAGGAAACTCTTCCAACTACGTGGAACCAATTACTAACAGAGAAAAGACGCATTTCAGTGCACAGGAGTTGAGCACAGCCACTCCCAACACAGGCAGAGGGCTGTGCCCTGCTGCTGCTTCCCGTGTTTCCATGCTGAGATCCCACCTCCTGGTCCTCCTTCCAGCCCCTCTCTCCTCATCCAGGGTTACCTGTTCTCCTGCACTTTGGCTGCAAATCTGCCAAGGCCAGAGACTCTCTTGCTCTTTATCTGTACATTTTTCAGTGCAGCACAGCCTTTTTCCAAGGCCAAGGCTTGGGACTGTACAGGTAAACAATTATAAGGATTTTGTTTCACAGCTAACAAGAATTCACCAGCCATTAAGGAACACCACCGTGCCCATCCAAGTGTCACATTTAGAAAGGTCTCTAACACATCTCTTACATGAGCAGACTCCAAACTGCTGCGGTTTGATGTAACCTCACAGGTTTCCTGCGCATGAACTGGATTATTTCTGCTGGAGACAAGTTCTGAAGGAAATGCATCATTTTTCTAATGCAGACAAGATCTCCTTCCAGTCAGATTCACTTTATCCTTATTTAGGGCTTGAGTTACCACAAGAACAAAACAAAATTAAACAGTTGACGCAAATTGGGGGGTTTGTTGTTGGGCATTTTAATTAAGAGAATGCAGCAGAGTCGTAGCACTAACTGCAAGCTCCAATTTGCAGTTAAAGTAGCAATGGGCTTGGAAACATTTCTCTCTTAATCCTTGGGGTAACGGAGTGGCTCAGCATCCAATTTAAGAACAAATCTCCAAGCTGGAAAGCTGTTCTATGACACAGTTGCATCCATGACCAATTTATTGAACTTCAGGTTCATAGAGCTCACAAGGATAAGTCGATTTACATAATGATTCAAGTTTTACCACCTAAATAAACATTGGGAAGCTGCAACAGGAACTCCTGTTTCAGAAAATTCTCTCCTCACAGAAACTTCTGCCAACCACTTAAAGAACAGGATTATGCAATTCTTTACCACTTCTCACCTCCGCCAGTGCTTTCCTTCCTCCTTTGATAGTTTCTGAGTTTAAAGACCATTCCATTTAAGAAGATAAAAGTGCCAAGTGAGAGAGGATTTTAAATATAACCTCTTCGATTGCTTGAGGTTATCTAGGCAGAGAAGGACCAAGGATGCTGCAAGCCTTCCTCCCTTGCTCTTTCCATAATTTTTCATTAAATTAAAAATGGACTGCCATTAATAATGTATGCATGATAAGACAATGTAGGACTGTTTTTGTTTCCAACAGTAAATTAATTTAATGGGAAAACAGTTCAATGTTAAGATATATACATTTTTTAGTAAATTATTTGAAGCAACACCACTGATGTAGGGTATTTTACCACAATTTTAGCTGAGGTGCTGCTCAATACGCACTGAAGCAAGTTCAGCAAACAAAGACCAACTGGACAGCTGGAACCAAGAAACTAAAATATTTAAAAGAAAATCTTGCTGCTAGCCCAAGATGAGAACTATTCATTGCTAATTAATGATATAGGTCACAAACTGCTCTCTCCTGAGGGATATGACAGGACATTTGCCTCCCCCCAGCCACCAAGCAGTCGTTCAGTGCTGTTCAATGTCATTAATATGAAAATTGGTGGGGTTATAGCGGAAGGACTCGGTGACTCACAGCACAAGAAAGAGAAAACCAGGCTGCACTTTTTGGCTGACAAAACATAGGTAAAAGCCTTTCAAGGCCTCCCCACATCAGAGGCTCCTGGGGCAGGGTTAAGGCTGGCTGAGGCTCTGAAGGGCTGGCTGCAGCCCTGCTCCCACAGGAGGGCAAAAGCGCTGAGCAGGCACCTCCCAGTGCCTGTCCAGAGGGACATTCCTGCACATTCTCCCCTGCAAGAGCTTCGCCCAAGGCTCGACTTGAAACACAAGTGTACTGCCACTGCTGCACAGCTCCCAGTTAATCATCTGATAGGGCCATTTACCCAGCTATGTTTTACTGCATCTGCAGACCTCTGCCTGCTCAAATCCTTGGTGTACACCTTGGGTTTGTGATGCCCAACCAACCTGCTGCAGGGATATCACTGATTTCTTAAAGTGCAGAGTGCAGGTGTTTATCAAAGGAGGGACAGAAGACAATTTAGGATCTCAGTGAAAACCCAGCCCTGCAAACACCTCACAGCAAGAGGGTGATGGGGATGTGGAGACCAGTCTCCTCTCACATAATGTGAGACATCTTCAAGTCTCAACCAAGCCTTGTGTTTAAAGGTGTCAAGAACAGTTTTTGTATTTGGAACACTCAGCAGTACAGTTATTGCTAGAGATGCCAAGCAAACACATGGAACTGAGTGTCCCACCTCCCCCTCCTAAACCTGAGCACAGGCTGAGCCATCAAGTGCTGTACCTGTGCAAAGACATTCTGTGGCACTCCTGCACAACACTAATGCCACAAAGACTGACATACACAGTCAAACCCACACTGAAAAGTCAGATCCTTTTTTATGAGTTTGTATTATAAAATGCACAAGGGTAAAGTTCCAGTGGGATACTCAGACTTCAGACCAGACACAGCACACAAAGAGGAAGCTAAGGAGCCCCTACTTTGCTCCAAATCCTGCATGGCATTAAAAACAGCATGTGTTTTTAAGTCATGAACCACAATCCTGGTTGAATCCCCACCAGAAGAAGAAACAGGTACTCCCTGCAACTTATTGTTAGTGAAACCTTATTCCAGGGTAAAGGGGAACCAGCCTCGTGGAGCAGACACTGAACTAGATGAGTAATTCCAACATTCCCACACTGCCTTTCTTCCTCCCCCAACAGTCTGAGCAAGCTGCTTCTCAGGACAAGTTCGTGCTTGTCCAGCAGTGCTGTGCCCAGGGTGTGTCTGTGTGACCCACCTGCTCTGTTCAGCACAGTCAATAATTCCTCAGCACCTGCCCTCAGGGAACGAGCAGGCACTCAAGGGTATTCCCCTCAATGTGTCCTAGACATGGCAAAGAGAACTCTGCAGTACAGAGGAAACAGCAACCTTTGTTAAATATTTCCATCTTCACAAGTTCACTATGGAGAAATAGATAATCAGTGTCACAGCTGCTCAGGAGTAGCTCATTCCTTGGACTTGTTTCCACATAGATCAAAACTTGAAAACCTGTCTCACTGAGCTTAGAGAAAGTGCAAGATAAGCTACAAGGACTAGAAAAACTCCTGAGGGAGGGAGAGCAGAGACATGTGAGAGGGAAGCAAGCACAGTAATTATCACACACAAGGGCTGGGTTTCTCCAGCCTTGGAGAAAACAGGACGAGGTTCAGCAGCAGGGAGAAGCAGAGGCAGCTCCCAGGAAAGAGGAGGTGTTTGGGCTCCTGATGCTGCTGTGAAGAGCTCTGCCACCCTTCAAACTCGTGGCCAGGAGAGAAACTCTGTCTGTTCATAAAAGCTGGATGATGGAAGGGGCCCGTGAGGGAGAGCCATGGTTTGAGGCCGAACGCAGTGGAAGACGCCTCAGTCTGGAACCAAAGTCTGAGGAGTGGGGGACAAGGTCAAACAGCAGCAGCACAGGCACATTTCAGTGCCCCCAGCTCACAGCTCCCCCAGCTAACAGCTCCTGGCCCCCACAGCACAGCACCTAAAGGAGCAGCTTCTTCTCCACAGCAAGAGCTTTGCACTAATAAGGAGACAGAAAGAACATCTTGCAAGTGATTTGAGCATCCATGTATCTATAACCAGAGGACTTGAAAGATTTCAAATGCTTCCCCCATCTGTCCATCCCTCTCCTTTCCCAGCATCATTTCACATTTCCCCAAGTCCCTTTTCAGCCCAGCTGCTCTGTAAGTACAAGCTGATCCTCTCTTTTGTCACATGAACTGAAAAATGTGTATCAGTTGTGAGCTCTGTGGGCAGTCCAGACCACCAGAGCAGCGCCCCTGAAGGCTGCAGGAAGGTATCCAATGGGATTGCACAGTGCATCCTCTGCAGCAGGAGAGATCCAACCCCACACCTGCATAGCAGGGAGCTTCCCATCTCAGAGAGGTGGGAATTGCATTAAGCACCTCTGGTGTAGCTGTCAGGCACTCAGTGTCTAAATACACAGTCCTGCAAAGGACTCCAGTTTGCTTTTTCCCCAGGTGTAAAGCTGGCAATGAGCTGCTCTGGTTTTATATTAGGCAACCATGATTTGACTCATAGGAATACACTGTAATAGCTCTGACAATAATTCTGCCTCTATCTCACCTCAGTCCCCTCCTGGATGAAAACTTTTAATTAAAATATCCCCCAAGACAGTTGCAAGGAGAGAAAGAAAAGAGAATTCTGTCTTCTCTATCACTGCCTGCTCTTATCACAGCCATTATTCTCCTTTCACTCTGACTGACCCTGTCTGGAACAGGGCTATAGTTTTGCCCGTTCAGACATTAAAGTTTGCAGATACTGTGGTTTAGGTACCTGCAGCTATACAATCTATCAGTTCTACTCTTTCTAATCATGTGCAGGCAGTTACACCTTCTTTCTGCACACTCAAAATCCAGGCACCTTACTAGTAAAGGTTATTGCTGGTGTCCTCCCTGTGAAAAGGAAATTGGAAGTCAGAAGATGAATGACTACTCAAACATTGCCAAAGCTGCCTGTGTAACCTCTTGGAGCTTGCAGTCGGTGTCACGCCAGCGTCTCCACGTTAACCCATAAAAGAAAGTGTGCTGTTTCCTCAGAGATCAGTGATTTGGGACTGCTGAAGTCAGGGCACACATCCCAGGAGGTGAGTCTGTGAATCTTGCAGGAAGCTTCACTGCCTGAAGCTGGATTCAGGACAGACACTACTGCTGCAGGAAGGTATCTTTAAACGACCCCTCGTGACCTCTGGCTTGCTCTCATTAGAAGGCATTTTCAGAATCATTCCCCCTCTGCTTAAATATGTTTTCAGCCATATCAAATGCCTCAAATGCTGATGCCCACCTAACTTTCACTTAGCCCTGCTCTCACATCTCTCTTCATTGCTTTACTTCACCAGGTTCCTACTCAACTGCTTTCTCTTTTTCAAGTTCTCATCCTTTGTTTCCTGCTCTCCACCTTATCACTCCCTGCTTTCCCACTCGCATCCTTCATCATCCTGCTGTTATTTAAGCCCTTCCACAACACCTTATCCATATTCTTCTTTCCATTATTTCATTTCTTATCACAAAATGTCCTCTCTCTTCTCTCAAGCATTGCTTTCTAAGAAAATATTTACCCTGATACAATAAAAAAAAAATCAGGTCTTTTCTTTTTGAGCAAGTCTTGCAGTCGTTAAACCTATGGAGAGGGGCTGGAAAAAGCTGAGGAACACTGCTTGATTTTAGTCCTTCTGCTACCCCTAAATCAACATTTTATGGCCACAGCTTTGATGGGCAAAGGAACCACTAATAAAATCCAGCCAAAGTTAAATCAAGTATGCAGAGGCCTTGACACAAGCATTGACACCTTGATACCAAGAACACTTGACAAACTGTAAGATCTGCTCTCCCAGGTCATTTATCCAGACATGGGACACACTTTATGCTGTAGATGGAGATTTATTTTCTTGTCTCTGGAACAATGGCTATGCAAAGCCTTCCCTTTCCAGGCACAGCACTGTGAGAGTCTCTCCCTGCTCTGCAGCAAGTTGGGAAGCTGAAGAGGTGAAAGAGATCCAGTTAAATGGGCTGGGAGCACTGAAGGGAGACAACACACAGTGCTGCCCCAGGGGGAGACACAGGAGGAGCAGCAGGAAGGAGCAGCTCAGGGTCTCACACCAAACCCAGACCGTTCTGCACTGCAGGGTAGGTTTGGGAGAGGAAACACTGAAGTATTGTTGGTATAAAACTGGATTTAAAGCTCATGGGTTAAGCAGCATCACACAGGTCACGTCACATTGGGAACTCACCTTTATACAAGACTCTTTCCAGCTGCTTAAAAATAACAGGGCTTTTGGGAGGTAAATAAATGAAAGCTGTGAAGGGAGCTGCACTGGAAGCTCAGGAACAGTTTGCTGATACCTGGATGTGACTATCATAGCCTTGGGAAGGGCTGGAGCTGCACAGGAGAGTCAGGCAACTCAGAAAAGCCAAGGGAAAACCCAGCAGTGTGGATTGGAGTGTTCAGGGCCCTCTGGAAGAGCCTGTGCTCTGTCTGCTCCCAGCACTGGCAGCACCAATTACTTGCAAATCCAAGTAGCTGGAACACTCCAAATAAATGAGGTGTGGAGTTTGTCCTTTGCAGAAGGTGTCACCTCAACACAGAGAAACAGCCAACAGGACAGAAACCCAACATGCAGGATCTTCCAAAATACAGCTGAAACTTCTTGTTGTTCTGGGACAGTCTTATCTTTGCCTGCAGGGAGTTTATTTGGTCAGCCCCAGCTCTGCATCTGCAGCTTCTCCTCCATTCCAGAGCTATAAACACATGAATATTCTGGTTTGGGAGGCTTGCAGTAATATTCATGGAAACTGTCACTCGCTGTCTTTCCTTGTGACATTCATTCCACCTCGAGAAGGACAAAGTCATTGAGATCCCTGGGACACTGGAACATTCTGCTCCTACTGGGGGGTTTGTGTTTGTGTTGGAGAAGGGAATAATTCATGGACATGCATATTGTGTATTACGTAACACCAATGTTGCAAAGCAAGAAATGCTGCTCCTGCTCCTACCCCCAAGGAAAACCACTGCACCTCCAAGCTGTAGCTCAGCCTCTGATGTCCCAAGGTAAGGATCAGTTGTGGCTGCCACTCGCAGAAAAATACACAAGCACAGAATGCATTATAATCCACATCTTTTCATGAAAAATCACTCATTTTGTTAAAAATTGGACATAAATGCTTTCTGTTAAAAAATAATTTCTGTATTTTCTCAAAGTACAGCTTCTGGGATTTTTTTTTCAACACCACTGAAAGCTTTTTAACACAGCACACAGTTAAATGACAATAAAATGGCTGCTCCGAACATGAAGGAGATTACACTTTTTCTGAAAGAGAAAGAAAAGAAGATGAAAGACAAGTCTAATTTTCTCTCATTACAATCCACCGATGCAGAGATTTTTGTTAATTGCTTTCCTTATGGGTATAATCTAAATGTTTTAAGCTATAATAAACCTATGAAGCAGCACAGGAAAATAGCAGAGAAAGAGCTTAGGGAATCTTTTAGCAAATTTTTCATTAGTTTTTCATGGAGAACACCATGTGGGAAGCCTGGGTGTGTGTTATAGTCATAAAACATCCAAGTGTTATGGCCAGGGAAAAAGGACACAGAGAAATGGATATTCCAGACCTGCTCCCCAGGCCCAACATCCAGAATTCCTAAAGCTCCCATTTCTGGAAGTGTCCAAGGCCAGGCTGGACAGGGCTTGGAGCAGCCTGGGATAGTGGAGGGTGTCCCTGCCCATGGCAGGGGGGATAGAACTGGATGGGCTTTAAGGTCCCTCCCAACCTAAATAATTCTGGGATTTAATGACTGGTTTGGTGGGGAAGGGAATAACAGAAGTTGTTAAGCACATGCACTAGAAAAATGAGCTGTGATACGTACCAAAAATCTCCCTGGGAAATAAAAACCAAGGTGTATCCAGGGTAGTCTATCCCTGAGTTAGGAGAGCTCACGCAGGGCTGGTTTGCACTGCAAGGCTGGAGCAGCCCTGGGCACCCAGCCTCCACACCAGCCCTGAGCACACAGTGGGAAAGCCAGGAACTGCCCCCACCAGGCTAAAAAGCTTCTTCCTCATTAAGCTTCCAAAATGTAATGAGCACACAAGGTATAACACCAGCAGTTTAAAAGCCAGTCTCTCCTGTCTCCACGAGGTAACAATTTCTAGACATCCCAAAATCCACAGGTAACTAAAATTACACACAAAGTGGGATATAGATTTAAAGCATTTTCTCAATAATTGGAATGAAGGGAGGATTTCACGTGTTTTTGTCTTCCTGCTCACAGTTCTGCAGCACAGCTGGGTTTTACTTTAAGCACAGCCCTTTGCACTCCATATTCATACAATGTTGATTTTTTAGTTATGGGTGAAAAGCAGTATTTTACACACATGCAATGCTTTTTTTAACATATACTGGATGTATTTCACTCAGCAAAAAGTTGTGATGTTTGCAATTATTGCCACTCCTTTCCCCCAAGGTGTTATGACAGATTTAATGGTAATAGTTTAAAGCACTACAGCTCAGTTCAACAACCTGAAGCTCACAAGTGGTGAATCAAGACACTCCTACAGGTACAACATGAAGGATCCATCAGGATGCTCCACTGTTGCCTGCCTGCTGCAGCTTGGTCTTGCACAGCTTTTTAAAAGCAGATCTTGGTGACTGTTTGGACTTGCAGGCTTGTTAACAGAGCTCGAGAGGATGCTGCTCTTGGGGGAAAAAGACACTACAGACAAACCCAGCCTGAAGAGGACAACACTTGTGTGTATCCTTGTAATATCCTAAATATGGGAAAGTGACGTTCCCCCAAAATCCACTCCACTGGCTGGGCCAAGCTCTCTTTTGGTTCACAAACTTCCTTTCATTATTTCACAAAGAACTGCTGTTGGCATAAATCAAATTCTTCACAAATTAAAAAGAAGGAACCCAATGTAACGTTGCTAAATACAAGATCCTCCTGCAAAGCACTACTTGAACCTTGGTTCAAGGCTTAGCCCCCAGTCTTTTGGGGGGACAGGATTTCTTAGACATCCATTGCCAGTTATTTTAAACAGATCTCCAGTCTTCCAGCATCTAATCCATGGATGTGAGGGCTCAACAGCAACAAAAGTTCAGAACAAATTATGTCAGTAAATCAAAAAAGAATAGAGGGTAAGATTCTAGTACCTAAGCCCTTCATTAAAGAAACCAAATAAATCCACTTTTCCATTCAATGAAAGTTAGTTCCAGTCATGTCTGAGAGTCCCAGCACTGACTGAACTCCACAGTTCAGCAGGAACACTCACAAAGCAGAGGAGTGTGCCCAGAAAGGCAGGGGAGAAACAAAGGGATGGGACACTAAATGACTGATCCGAGCACACAGTGAGTTACTGTGGGAATACAGTCAGGTCTCCTAAGTCCCAGTTCTGTCTCCCCATCCCTCACAGGCCATGCTGGCTCACCAGTACAGATTCCTCCTTGTCAATAAAGCAGGAAGAAGAAAAATCATCATGTGGGGCCAGCAGGGAAGGCAGACAATCTCCTGCACATTTTGGTGAGCCATTTGAGCTCATCCCGAGCACTCACAGAAACCAAACAAGTAACAATTTTTTCCATAGACTGTGAAAGGAAATGAGTATCTTATTGAAACCCAAAAGAACAGAACTGCAAACAGTCTAGCAGGGTAGCAGGTATGCATCACCAGAGAAGCCTTCAGTAAATCATGGGCAGCTGCAGATCAGAGCTGCCCCAGCAGATCCTGCTGTCAACACCCACCACACCTGCATGGAACTCAGTCTGCCTCTGATTCCCTTCCAAAGGGCACAACAGTGCGAGGCTTGGATGTTCAATCCAGCACCCTGCTGGCAGTTTGTCTCGGGAAATGAGGGAGCTGTGCTCCCAGGAGCTCTGGGGGCAGGAGGAGGAGCCCCAGGGCACAGCTCCTGCAGCAGCCACCGCTGTCCCTGCTGGGAGCAGGGCTCTCCCTCCCCACAGCACCTGCACAGGGTCAGCCTGCCAGCTCAGGCCAGGGCGCCAGGGGAACACACAGGGAGCGTGAGGATCACCTGTGGCTGTTTGTCCAGCCTGGACATCCCTCAGACCCAACACCTCTGATTTCTCTCCAGGAGGAACAGCGCATCCCTTTTTAAGGTCTCAACAATCCACACGCGGCTTTTAAGATGTGTGGGGACTCAATTTCTGTAAGAGGAATGGAGGGAAAAGAATAAATCACTATGTTGAAGTCAAAGCTATAAAAAGAACCACGAGTGCCAGACTCCTGGGGGACAGCTGTAGGGTGGCAGGTGACTCATGCCCTGGCACAGGCAGGCTGTAATTGGTGCAAAGAAGTCATCATAATCAATATTTATGGGTGGGTATTTTTATAAAAAGAGTGCACATTTGCCACAATAGATTTAGAGACTGCTCTTTGAATATAAATAAAAGCACCAGATGAAAAATGTCGCCTCTCCCCTCAAAAATAAATACATCTTCAAACCTGAGCATGCAGATGGACATTTAGCCCAGACCAAAAGCATCACTAGAACATCCCCACTGGCACCAACACCCAAAGGCACGGAGTGGGAGAATTTCTTCATGGAAAGGGTGATTAGACATTGGCAAGGGCTGCCCAGGGGGGTTTGGAGTCCCCATCCCTGGAGGTGTCCCAGGAAGGCCTGGCTGTGGCACTCAGGGCTCTGGGCTGGGCACAGGGTGGGGATGGGCACAGCTTGGGCTCCAGGGGCTGGGAGGGCTTTTCCAACCTCTGTGATCCTGGGATTCTGTGACCACTCCATGGGGGATTTCTGAAACTTGTTTATAAGGATCAGCACTATTATGTAACCGTTAAATATGTTCATATTTCCAGCATGAAAACAAACACCGCCAACAGCTCCTGAGGGATGGATCTTGGGAAGCACCAGATAGATTTCAAGCACATGAGGTGATTACTTGGATGTTTCTGACAACTTTGTGCCTAAGGGCTGTGATTGTGAACCAGAGCTGGTGCCAGAGCTGGTGCCCTTTGTGCTGGCCTCAGATCTGCAGTGGCAGTAATAGTCTTTTTTCTGTGTCCTGTTATCTGGGAAGCACAGACTAATTTTACAAATTAAATTTTTAAAAAACCAAACAAACACGCAATAAACTTAAGAAATCAAGACCTTCTAAAAGAAAGAAAACAAACTCCATTGCACCACAAGTACACATAGAACATCTTTGTTTTTCAGATTTCTAATGCTCAGTGCAGGCTCTCTAGGTGTTCAGCTTTTGCTTATGGATTTGCTTTAAATATATAACCTTATACATAGGTTATATACAAGGCTTACCCATAAGAAGGCCCAATATTTGCAAATTAAAATCAAAACCATCACTGTAGTTTCAAATCACTAAAAAAAACCCACAGACACACTTTTCCACATCAAATAGGAGGACTCACAGCTGATTTAATTCCAATGCTGTTCGTGCCAAACACCCAACATTCCAGAACTAGTAAATTGTGTGTCCAATTATCACTCGTAGAGTTCAAGGGGCTGCATTTAAATGAAGATTTTTTAAATGAAATGGACTCAAAATGCCTTTTTGACTAGAGACGTGAGCACTGAAAGTAACAGTTGCTCGGAGAAAGCACTTCTAAAGTGTTAAGTCTTCCTAAGTGTGGTTTCAATGAAGGTTTAAAGATTGACAAGTTTTCTTCTTGCGGTCCCTCACTCCCACCCCATGACAAAGTAACCTACAAGATGCAAAAAAGGCCAAACACTGAGAAACAAAGATTTTCAGTAAGAGCTTTGTGCTTGAGAACAATGAGAAGGGGGAGCAGACATGGGGAGCAGAAAAAAGGAGAAAAAAAAAAAAAGGAAGAGAAAAAAAGAAACATGTAACCCAAACAATAGTGAAATTTAAAAGCATTAGAAAAAACTTGTCACTAAATGGTGACCAGACACTGCAGAAAGAAAAGTTTGGGCATGCTGAAACACTGTAATTTATGGAAAAATGCAGCTGGGCAGGTTCCTTTAGTGCAAATCCCACACCCTTGTGAACCAGCACATCCAGATGCCTTTTCCTTCCTTGTCACTTCTGGGGCAAGTTCCCTCTCCCAGAGTACACAGTGACCAACACATCGACCTTGGGTTACAGCTACAGAATTGCTGCCTTTTCTAGTTCTGTTCTGCCCAGAGAAGCTGTGGCTGCCCCATCCCTGGAAGTGCCTAAGGCCAGGCTGGACGGGGCTTGGAGCAGCCTGGGAGAGTGGGAGGTGTCCCTGCCCAGGGCAGGGGGTGAAATGGGATGAGCCTTAAGGTCCCTTCAAACCCAAACCATTCCTGAACAGTTCTACAGATGGGGATTCACAATTCCCTTGTTACCATGTTAATTCTAAACAAACAATGGGCCAGCAAACTGAAGTTCTACACAGGAACAGAACTTACATTTCATGCCTAACACACAATTTTGAAAGGGTGAGATGGCTTAGAAGTAACCCACTCGGCAACCTAGTGACTAAAATAATGTTTCCTAATACATCTTTAGGCAGAATGTTCAAACCAGCAAGTCTTGTTCCTCGGCAGTCTCAATCCCAATGCCTGATTCCCAAATGACTTCCCAACATTGCTTCCATTCCCTGGGCAACAAAAATCATGTGTGAGCCCCTTTGGAGATTGAAAGAAAGCTCTCTGAGCTTCAAGGCAGTAGCAGGGCTGAGCTCAGGCTCTGGTGCAGCAGAGGACTCTGCCTGCCAGGACAAAACAGGAGCCCAGCCCAGTTCCCAGGTAAGGAGGCACAGGCTCTGGGCTGGCAGAGTCCTGGGGCAGCCGAGCTGTGCCAGGCAGAGCTTTCCTTGGGGAAGGTGCACAAAGGGGCACAAAGTGCTGTGTGCGTGAGCCAGGGCAGTGCATCAGCCTCGTCTGCCTGCAGTCCTGCCACACTGCCCATCTACTGCCACACTGCCCATCTACTGCCACACTGCCCATCTACTGCCACACTGCCCATCTACTGCCACACTGCCCATCTACTGCCACACTGCCCATCTACTGCCACACTGCCCATCTACTGCCACAGCACTGCCCATCTACTGCCACACTGCCCATCTACTGCCACAGCACTGCCCATCTACTGCCACACTGCCCATCTACTGCCACAGCACTGCCCATCTACTGCCACACTGCCCATCTACTGCCACAGCACTGCCCATCTACTGCCACACTGCCCATCTACTGCCACAGCACTGCCCATCTACTGCCACACTGCCCATCTACTGCCACAGCACTGCCCATCTACTGCCACACTGCCCATCTACTGCCACAGCACTGCCCATCTACTGCCACACTGCCCATCTACTGCCACAGCACTGCCCATCTACTGCCACACTGCCCATCTACTGCCACAGCACTGCCCATCTACTGCAGCACTGCCCATCTACTGCCACACTGCCCATCTACTGCCACAGCACTGCCCATCTACTGCCACACTGCCCATCTACTGCCACACTGCCCATCTACTGCCACACTGCCCATCTACTGCCACACTGCCCATCTACTGCCACACTGCCCATCTACTGCCACACTGCCCATCTACTGCCACAGCACTGCCCATCTACTGCCACACTGCCCATCTACTGCCACACTGCCCATCTACTGCCACACTGCCCATCTACTGCCACACTGCCCATCTACTGCCACAGCACTGCCCATCTACTGCCACACTGCCCATCTACTGCCACACTGCCCATCTACTGCCACACTGCCCATCTACTGCCACACTGCCCATCTACTGCCACAGCACTGCCCATCTACAGCCACACTGCCCATCTACTGCCACAGCACTGCCCATCTACTGCCACAGCACTGTCCTTGGATCGAAACTGAAGCTTTTAAAGCAGACTAATGCAAGTGTTATCCTTGCTGGGACTGGATCCCTGGGCATGGAACACAATAATCACTGATTTAGCCACAGATCTGTTCTCAAATTAAAACCTTTAAGGATTTTCTCTCAAGTGATGCAGTACATAATTTAGCCCTTTAAGGTGGGCTATATACGAGAATACTACAAGTAATCACATTCTGGAGAATTATTTTCTATCACACGCCTGGTAACAACNTTGGATCGAAACTGAAGCTTTTAAAGCAGACTAATGCAAGTGTTATCCTTGCTGGGACTGGATCCCTGGGCATGGAACACAATAATCACTGATTTAGCCACAGATCTGTTCTCAAATTAAAACCTTTAAGGATTTTCTCTCAAGTGATGCAGTACATAATTTAGCCCTTTAAGGTGGGCTATATACGAGAATACTACAAGTAATCACATTCTGGAGAATTATTTTCTATCACACGCCTGGTCACAACCAAATAGATTGAATTCCTGCTCTGCTCCCCCAGAATTATTGCCACCATATAAACTCAGCCTCTCTGTTTTCATGCCAAACTTACTCATGTCAACAATGAAAGCAAAACCCGTGTTTAATGCTGGACAGGTTCTGCTTTTTGTTGTGACTTGATCTAGAATAAATGTAAAAGATGCAAGGAGTTTGGAAATAACGGTAATAATAATAGTAATAATCATAGTAATAATAATAGAAGTAAGAAGAAATAATAATTAATACATAAATATTCCTATTGAATATTTAAGCCAGCAACCATCTCCTTAAAAATGTCTCCAGGGTATCTCACAATGCGTATGATTAAGAATCTTTAAAAATTTAGCCAAATTTTCAAATTAAGTTTTTGTAACATTCCACCTGTTTTTATCATTATTGAATATCATAACACTCCTACAGGAAAAAGAAAACAGAGGAAGAAGGAAGGGGGAGAAGGACAAAAATAAACTAAAGCTTGCAAACAGGAGAAAACGTTGCTCTTCTCCCAATACTTCTTTACAGAAAGTCTGATGAAATTAAGCAACATCTACAGCCCGTGCATTCCAACAGAGGCTTGAAATGCCTCTAACATAAGACAATAAAATCAGAAATACCTAATAAAGTTATTTTAAAAAGCCCACATTACCTAGAGACTAATTTGGTTTCATATTGGACTTGGACTTGCGAGCTCCTGCATGATGGGGCATCTGAGGAGCCAGAGGGATTATTTCAGTGTTATCCACCATCCTCAACAGCCTGAGTTCCTCCACCTTCTCCCCTGCACACAGTTCTTCAAACTTGCAGCTAATCAAAAGCAATTTCTGGGATCTTCACTTCCATTTTTAGTGCCGGCCTAGTTAAAAAACAAAGGGAACCCAGCAATAAATAGTGAGACAAGCTCCTCTTTTTTTGTTGAAAGAGTAAAGGAAAGAATCTCACTGTTCCTTCTTGATCAGATTATTGAGGCAAACAGGCTCTTCAAGAGCTGTTAGCAATGCACCCAGCCTGCTGCAAAGTCTGGAGGGAAAGGAGCTGGGGAAGCAAAAGCCATCCTGGAGCTGAAATGGGTTCCACACAGCATGGAACGCATTCCAAAGCACACACCTGGCCATGGCATTCCCAGCCAGTGCTGCTGGGGACAGCTTGGCTGTCACTGAATTTCTGGGCTCCTGCCCAGCTCACCTTGTTGGAGTCAGTGAAATTCTCTGTGTGTGACTTCCTGAACAAGCAGCTCCCTGTCAGACTGTCCCAGTTACTCGTTAAGGCTGTGAACCGCAGCTCCGTGCAGGAGGGGGATTTTTGGAGCCCTCAGCTACTGACAACACCCCAATCAATTTTCCCAGTGACTGAGGACGAATGGCTGATAACAAACCTTGACAGGTCATGTGGAAGGAGGCATCTGACCTGGGGCAAGGGAAGCCCTGGAGAAAAGGAACTGCACAGGCACCACCAGGACCTCCCCCAAATAAAGAAGTGAAGACCTAACTCTGCCTGGATTTTCACTGTCCTCAATCTTCCTTATTTTTTCCATAAGAACCAGCTTGCTTTATGCCAAGGTACATCCAAGATGACTGAAATAAAGCCTGAGTGACAAACAAGAACACAAAACTTGGGAATTACATCAAGAATAGATTCCATCCCCATGGGATTTCACCTGGCTCAACACCACAGCAGGATCAGGTACAGTGTCAGACACTGCATGTAAAACAGTCTGCATCTGAATTTTTGGGCAAAGTCAGTTTCACAGTGAAAACTTCAGGCTTTCAGTGTTCTGGAAGAGACCAAGTTGAGGCTTCTGGAGACTGACTTGCTGAGCTGTTCCCAGTATCTTGAACTGCAGAGTGAGAGGAAAGGTTGTGTGTGCCCAAATAATCCCAAGGGAAGGGCCCCAAACACTGCCAGGTGTCTCTTTTGCAGACAGCGCTGCCAAGGAAGTCAAGGACTGTCCTACCCTACTCTGCAAATCATTGGAAACTGGAGAAAAGAACACCATGGGCTTCCAAACCTATCCCGAGTGAAGGGACAGGGAGTAAATGAGGTGACAAACCCTGCATCAGTTCCCAGAGGCCAGGACAACTTTCCCTCCCAGCACAGCACAGCCCCTGTGCAGCAACCCTTGTGCTTTCTGCTCAAACTTCAGGGGTCTAGAATGCATTAATTACAATTTAAATTAACCTGCACTTGAAGAGGGATCGGGGGGGAGGAAAATCTGATGTGCAGCTCCCCTTGGCAGCAGCCTGAAAGGACTGGCTTCACAATGTGTGTTCATTTTACTAAGGCAGCTCTCCTGCATCTGGAGCATTTCTGCTGCAGCTCAGCTGATGTGCTCAGCATTTCTATTTATACAGACAGGACTCAACCTTACAACTGCCTCACACAACATACCTCTTCCACCTTCTCTTCAAAAAACAATGGAAAAACAGGGTGAAAGTAAGCTCTCTTCCTAGAGTTCATGCCAAGTCAGTGACAGGGCTGTAAAGACAAGGTGATACACAAGGTCTGAAATGCCAGAACTGCCCTGGGGGTCTGGGGTGAGCACAGAGGGGAACTGCTGGACCAGAAGCCATCACCCTGATCCCAGCTGACACTGCCAGATGCCCAGCACCGCAATAGCAGCAGGAATGGGAAGATCCAAACCTCATCTGCATTCAAAACATCATTCCAAAGGTGGCTTCCATGGTCAGACATGTCACACAGTCGTGTTTTTACTGCAGTCCCTTAAGTGAATTGTTATGTTGCTTTTATTGTTGTATCGAGGACATTCCTTTAAAATAAGAAAAATAACGAAGAAAGCAGTGAAGCTTGGCTGAAAATTGGGTAGACACGTCCCTAGAGATCTCCCATCTAAAGTCTGGGAAAAAACATCTCTAATCTCCTCTGGTACTCCTTAGACTGGAAAAGAGAAACACTTGCAGATGGTGTTCCTGAGGGGCTGTGGGAGGCAGGGAAAAATAACTTCTCCAGACTCAGCCTTTCTATAATGCCTAAAGGTAAAAGGAATCAGATTTCTCTCACTTCTTCAAATTCTACAGTTTGGTTTGTTTTTGTTTTTTTTTTAATTCACCCCTGGTTGCTTCCTTCTCCCAGTTCCCTGGATTCCCATCCACATGCTCCCTCCCCACTACACCTCATCCCCTTCAGCAAGGCAACACCATCCCCGGGCTGCAGCCACTCGTCACCAAAGTCACGCAGTCCTCACTTCCCAACAGCTCTTTCATCCCAAGAGCTCCTCATCATCTCTGTCAGGAGGGGATTTTGCCTCTTTTCTCAAATGTGCAACATGGTCAGAAGAGGCAGACTGACTCACAGGCACCAAAATGGCCATTCCAGTGAATCAGTGACTCTTGGAGACACGTCCTTCCTCCCACACAGGACAGGGAGCTGAGCTCCTGGGTTCAGTTTAACTGGAGGGGGGACTCACAAACAGTGACAATGGAACAGTTTACAGTTCATTATCCATATCAATGATCATCAGTAAGGCTGATTTGATCAACAACTTCACTTTCCACCAGAAAGCAGTTTGGACAGAAATAAGCAGAAAACTTTCCCATCCTGTCCTCTCTCATGTCCCAGCTCTGTCAGTTAATTGCAGATGATATATCACCTACAGCAATGTCTTTTGCTTAAACTTCTTTAGTGTCAACCACATGCTGATAAAACTCCCTTGTTCTAATAAGAAAAGTGTTTTACTTATTTGTTTTAAATACAAAAAGATCAATTTCTTCCTTTATGCTGACCTAATATACCAATGAGCAAAGCTTAATAGTAATGGCCTTCACTGGGAAGAGGCTGAGTTGTTCTTCCCAATTTCCCCAGCTGTAAGAAATCCTACATGAACCACTGTGAAAGAAGTGAAATCCAGCTTGGGCTCTGAGTGAGCTGAAGTGTCAGCACTCCTCAGTGAGGGCCAGGCTCACTGGGAGCCGTTCAGAGGAGGTAACCAAGTGCTCAAGGGCTGCTGTGAAATGAAAGGCCAAGGCAACTCCCCTAAACAAACCATTTCTCCTGGTCCCTGTGTGTGATAGTGTAAAATACAGTTTTCCTGGATGCTGAAGCTCCACCATCAGCCCACCCTGTAAGAATCCAAGATGAGCTCTCCTGTTTCAGCACTCCTGCCAGGTGCTGTTGCTAAGCACATTTTAAGAGTATTCAGCCACAGATACATCACAAGACAATCCAATATGGACACCAAAGCAGCCCAGATCTACTGGAACAGGAAGGAAATGCTGTCCAGCAACTCTCACCTTTTCCAGCAGGATGGAGTGGAACTAAAGCTCTGACATCATCAGAGCTATTAAATAACCAGGAGGTGCTGCACTTACCTGCAGACTCACTCAGAACACAGGATGACTGCTTTGGTACAGAAACTGCAGAGGATGACCTTGGATTTCCTCCTGAAGTGCAAATCCCATTTGAGCCTGCCTCACCTCACTCCTGCTCAGACATTCCCAATGCTTTCACTCAATGTCCTTGGTTTCCATGGGCAAGTCCTATGAATGGAAATGGAACCAGGGCAGAGGCTGTTGAACACTGTTCTTGCTTTGCTGCTGCCTAATTAGATGATGCTGACTAATCCTCTGCATTACTTTACAGTGAAAGGAACGCAGCAGGAGTGTTAGGATGGGTTTTAAAGAGCTAAAAGCCATGAATTATTTCCTTTTACAGAGAGCATTTCACTTGCACAAGTTGCTTCCATCAAGTGTTCCTTTCTGAGATTATATTCCCCACAAAATGTCTCTGTGGCCTCCAGTGTTGCAAGTTCAAAGAACAGCAGAAGGAAACAGAAAAACAAAAAGCAAAAAGCTGGATGCATTCCCCTGAAAAATTTTCCATATTGAAGCGACTACAGAGAGAAATGATTTGCAGGACTGGTGTCTTGACCTACCATTAAGTAAACAGGGACCATAAATTTTTGTTCTGCTCTTGCAAAAATGTAGATCTGGGGCTAATGTACCCATAATGCAGCCCCTGAGCAAATTCACAAAGAGCAGCTCACGGGTTTACAGTGGGGACATGCAGAAGCAGACCTCGCACAGTGAGGTCAGGCCCACGCTTGTAGAGTCCTGTTGGGCTGAGAGAACCTCACCAGATACTGACAGAAATTTAAATCTAAAATGTCCTGATTGCTTTAGTTTCCTCAGAGATCCTGCAAAAGGCACAAGTTGAAAAGAAAGCCCCCAGACTGAAATATTCAAGGCTAGGAAAGCTTTTATAATCCATCTTTTTTGAAGTTTTAACAGGATGACATCATCAGCTACCTCATTACCTGAGCTGGTTCCTATGGCAAGAAGAATTCCACTGCTCAAGCCCTCTTTCTTTTCTCCAGGCTTAGCTTGGTAAGTGATGATCCACAGGAAACACAACAGTGCTACTGGAAAGACAGAGGAAACAATGGCAGCTCCATCAGCCGGGGTGTAAGACATCTCTGGTTAGGAACCAAGAGTGCTCCACAGCCATGGTGAGCATGGAAAGCATTTCCCATTATCACAGAATATCCACAGGAACCAGAGCCCAACTCCCAGCCCTGCCCAGACATCCCAACAATCCCACCCTGTTCCTGAGAGCATTGTCCAAACACTCCTGGAGCTCTGGCACTTCAGAGCAGAATGTGATGTCAGCAAAGAAAAACAAATGCACTTTGTAGCTGGTGAGTTTTCAATAAAACTTAAAGTATAATTATGTCATTGCTCCAATGTTTTACGTTTTGTGATGCAGACTTCCCTAAATCATTCAAGGGTAGACAGAACTTCAACCTGCAGCCCAGCTTCCTCTGTGACTCGAGATCAAAACCAGCGCCCAGTGCCCTGGAAGGACAGGTCTGAAGATCACTCAGAACACACTTATGGTGCTGGTGACTGGGAGAAATTCAGCCCTCTACAGTGAGGAGCTCAAGGCCTCCCACACCCTGTCAGCCTCCTAGGAGCTGCAAGTGAAACACTGGCTGCTGTGTGGGCTGTTCCTCAGGTTCCTCCACCTGCATCTCAACCTCTGTAAGAAAGAGGCTGTTAGGAAAGCACAGAGTTTGAACCACAGGTTTATCCTTCAAAATAACTCCACACAACCAGCCTCCTGCCCAACAACACAGCTCCTGAAAGCTGCCCAAGGCCAGATGTGCTCCTTCCTTTAGTGACAAACCCAGGTCAGCACAAGTGCGACTGCAGCTCCTCACCCACAGCCAACCCCGGGATGTGCCAGGGCCGCACCGCTCACCCAGGGCTGGCTCTCAGTCTCTGCCCCACCTGAGCACACAAGCTGCCTGAATATTCTGTTACCAATTACACAGAAATTGGGGCTAGTTATGGAGGAGAGAACAGGTGGAAGTAGACAGCTGGGTTTATAGAGCTTCCAGGTTTGTGCAAGGTAAAGAATAAAACCTCTTCTACTTACACTACAGCCACACTTGGTCAGGAAACAGAATGACTAAGCTCAGGTCCACACTGTTATTTTCTGGTACATCTGCTTTCCAAACAGCTTCCCAGGTGTGCCTGCAGGTCCCCACACTGCACATACATCTTCAGATTTCGTGTTTTTATTGGCAGATGATTTTACAAGTACCTACTGCAATAATGCTCCAAAAAATGCAATGCATAAATATTTCTGCATACAATTAAACTAATAATTAGTTCCCATCAAGGGCATGCATGCAGGAATGTGAAACAACGGCTGGAGAGTGCAAGTGTGCAGGCATTCATTAAGTCACTACATAAATGCAGGAAGATGCACTGCTGGAAATAACTTTTGCTCAAGGTCAGTGGTGAAGTTGTTTTAATGTAATTAATTCCGTAGCATTCAGAATAATAAAAATTGGCATAATGCACGAATTCAGCTGAAGGACAACAAGCAGCCAAGGACAGTGCATCATCCATAAACAAAAGCAGCACAGAGCTGGCAGCAGCTGTGCTGGGACAGGGTTAACCAGCCTCTGCTGACTCACCAGGCAGCTCTGCCACCATCCCCTCCAAGCAGGACACACAGCAAACGTCCCCTGAAAGTCAGGACCCAAAATGCAATTCCAGGGGGGAAAAAGAAAGGAATTCAGTAAGTTTAGTGCTAGCTGTTTTCTATTTTAGTAAATAGCATGTCTTTCCCCTTGGTATTTGGATAATGTGACAACATTGAGGAAGAATTTTGGTTGGTCTCGAATAGAAGTGAAACACCATTTCAGCCTCTCATGTCAAAGACAGAAGGCTCAACAGTCTCATACCCTTCTTTCCTTCCAAGGAATCTTGTCACTTTACTGCCCAGGCAGCAGAGCAGCCATGGCAGACAGGAGGAAAATGGGAGAGCAGCAGCCAGGGGATCATCAAAAACCTCAGAATGGACTTCAGGCCCAACAAAACAGATTTAATGATTTTCAGCACATTTTATTCCAAACAGCAGGTGACCTATTTTAGGCCTCACTCTGAGCTGACTATAATTAACTGTAATTTGTACAGAATTCAATTTAATACATGAACTGGCTTGCTTAAAAAAAAATTAAAGCAGGACAATTTCCAAAGTTAAAAAAGTCAGAAACCCACTTTAAGTTAGAACATCAGAAAAAAATACATTGTATATTGTCTCTATATAATAGTCTTTACAACACAATTCCATGGTAAATATTTTGGAGGCTTTTATGGTATCTCAGACTTAGCACTTAGCACAAGGACAGAACGTGATTCTGTAGACTGAAAAACTCAACTTCCCTTTAATAAAAATACACTGTTAATATTTGTATTCTTAGCAGCAATAGAGACTATTATATTTCAGAATTTGGCTGGATTTGTTGGGTTTTTTTTTTTTTTTTTTTTT
>VZRZ01002000.1:183077-221844 GCA_013398175.1 Climacteris rufus
TTTTTGTTTTTTTTTTTTTTTTTTTTTTTTTTTTTTTTTTTTTTTGCTGTGATATAAAGCACAATTGTGTTTAGGTTCAAATGAGAACTCCAACTCTGGTGAGACCTGTCCTTATTTCCCATCTCCCACTCTCCTCTCTCCTATTGCATTGCTCAAGACTGATCAAAATTACCACCATTTCCAGCCTCCCCTTCCACTGCCACCCCCAGCATCACATAAAATCCCAGGAGTGAAGATAAAGAGAAGAATGCTCTGTTTCAGAACCTCATGTGGACATTCCCCTAGGGAAAAAACCCACAAGAATAAGTTCTTACTCATTTAAATCCAGGCCTCTCTTTTTCTCTCTCTCCCGGGCACTCTTATCTATGCTACAGAATTTTCTCTGCTGTAGGTGAGTTATCACAAAATCCCTTTTATAAGCAACACAGCAAAGAAAACCAGAAGAATCCCTCAAGGCTTTGAATCAGAACTTGACATACTGTACAGTTCCAAATGGATAAATCTGTCTGCCCTGCACCTCCCTTTTGCTACTTAAATTGCTTTTCTGTGCTTTGCATCCCTCCTTTGTCGGAAACTTTTATTTCTCTGCTAACTTCTGAGACAGACAGAAGTTTGTGGAGCGAAGAAAAATAAACCTGTGAAATCTTTTGTAAAAGAGGAAAACAAGAAAAACTCCCAGTGCCCTTATCTGTATCAGCAGCTGCATAAAACACCTGCTGGATTTGTCTCCAGCACATCCCTCTGACAGAGGCAGCCACGTCTGCCTCGAAATTCAGTAGCAGGCAGTTGCCAAAGTTCTCCTGACTAATGCTGCAAAGCCTGGCTGTGAGCTAAGCTGCAGTGACTTCAACTGGGAAGCAAGTCTGATAGTTTTGCAGTGCTGTCTGGCAAGCCAGGAAGGAGATGAGGGATGGAAAGAGTGATGGAAATGGAATTAAGAAGTAGTAGATGAGGTGACATTCGAGAGATATGATAAAAGCAAGGACACCATTCTGACTTGACACGCTTCAGATAATGTAACTTCAATTTTACAGAGAATAAATAGTCTCTGATGATGTAAAAACAGAGGTAGTACGTGGAATACTAACTTTCCTGGGCAGCTGTCATTCCTACAGCCCAGACAGAACTTTTTTGCCTCTCTGCAATTCAGATATCACCGTTTTGCATTTGGCTTCCAAGAAAACTTTGTTCTAATGCAGACCAGTCCCTTGCAGAGCAGAGTGAGTTCCCAGTACCACAGTGAATGAATAAATGCAGCAAAGGCAGATGCAACTTCCACCTTCCAGCATGTCCAGAAAGCTTTGAATTCATTCAAACAAGAGAAGGCAATGTCCAGCCAAAATCACCATGAAGCACCTCGAGAGAAACACAAGCACGGTCCAAACTCCCCAGTGGAGTGCAAGGGTGACAGAAGAGCACTGCAGAAGTGGAAGAGGGTTGGGCTCCAAAGCATCCATACCCCCGTAGCTCTGTGCTGAGCTCCCTGCCCAGCAACACAGAACCATTTAGGTGGGAAAACTCCACAGGGATATGCCTGAAAGTGCCAGAGGATGTGCACAAAAAGGCACCAAACTCTGGTTCTGCACAGAGTAAGTGAACTTCCAGCACACCGCAGAAGAGACACTTCAACGAGAGCCAGGGCAGGAACAGCTGGATGACCCCAGATGTGCCCTAATTCCCAGTTAACACCTTCCTTGCCCCTTGCAGCGACTTCAGACCATGAGAGAGGATCTTCCCCAAAGCTCCAGAGCCCTCCCAGCAGTTCACCATCTGCTTCTGCTTCTGCTCCTGCTTCCACATCAGCCCCCTTAGACAGGAAGAAGCCATGGGCTGGTTGGAGGGTCCCCCAGACATCCACTCACCACAAAAGCACCACCCCAAACAAATCAGAGAGAGCAGAAAGCAGTAACACAAAAACATCAGGAAAAAACATACAGCACTGGAAAAAGAAAAGAAACCCCAAGGAAAGCAAAAAAGGAT
This sequence comes from Climacteris rufus, assembly GCA_013398175.1. Taxonomy (NCBI): domain Eukaryota; kingdom Metazoa; phylum Chordata; class Aves; order Passeriformes; family Climacteridae; genus Climacteris; species Climacteris rufus. Next base: position 185,058 of record VZRZ01002000.1, read on the forward strand.
CCAAAGATAGGAACCAAGGATTGTGCATCAAAACATGCTTGGTGTGGTTGCTTGTAGAGTCCTGGTGGGGCAGAATCATCCCTTTTCTTGAAAATGCTACTGATTGGGCTTTATCCAAAATGAATAGTGTTAATTGTTTATACCAGCAGCAATCACTGTCATCAAAAATTTCCATTACTGCTCTTCAGTTTCCAGTTTTTCCTGCTGTGGTGGCAGCTATTCCTTACCCTAAACAACAAGGATTACTCCTGTTTCTTATTTGTGCACTCTACCCACCACCCCAAACATAGGTCTCGTCACAGGGTGTGCTAACAACAGTGACACTTGAAAAGGACCCCCACTGAGGACAGCCTGGGGATTAGGAGCAGCCACACAGGAAAAAAGTTTTGATTATAGATAGCATATAAAAAAGCATCCTTGGCCTTCAGAGTTTGAATCATCAGTTTTGCCTTTCTGACAGCTGATCAAACTAGTGCTGCCTGTTCTGAATTCCAGCTACCCCCTTATCTCAACCAATACAAGATTTTTATCTTGCCAACCTTTAGACTGATATGCATATAAATGCCTTTTCATACAAGTCAAATGAGTTTTTAGCTATTTTTCTGGGCTGTAGAGATTTATACACCATGTAACAGCGATGGCACTGCAGAACTGGGACGAGACAGGCAAAAGAGCAGTGCCATTAATTCTTTAACATACTATGGGAATGTTTAAGGAAACCAGAGGGGCTTCTTTTTTGCACATCCCAGAAAAACAGCATGTTCTTCCAAACTGATCATGTGGCTCTCAACAAGCTTCGTATTTTGTCCAACCGAAACGCAAGCCACACTGACCACATCACTGAAATGTGGCTGGGAAGTGGAAAACATTCCCCTTCACAAATGTACTCCCAGGAAATAAATAATCACTCATTAAACACAGAAACACAAACAATGACACTGCACTGTTCAGAGCTGGTCTGACTTGTCTCAGTTTCTTCCTTAATGAAGTGCATCAGCTGAACTCTGGGTAACTACACACGGCTCCCTGCATGTTTTTAGTACCCAGAGCTGCCTGGTTACTCAAGAGCCTGAAGCACTCTGATGTACTCGCTCCTTTGAAGAAAAGAAGCTGTTTAGACGGAAGTGCAAAGGAAAATGTGCAGTTTCCCAATCCTAGAATAGACATTGTAAAATCAATGGAGTCAACCACAACAGCAGTAAAATATCACTTCAGTCCTCCTAGAGAATTCTGCTACTTCAACTTAAAACACTAACAAGGCCAGCCCTTTCTCCCAGAAGTCCAACCTTACCGTGAATTTTGAAGGGGAAAACCCCAACCAACCGAACGCTGATACTATAAATGCATCCCACTCCAGAGCGGGAAATAAATACTAAGGAAAGTTTAACCCTTTGATTAATCTTTGTTTCACACAAGCAAGGGAGTTATAAAGTCATCTTCACTGAACTCTGGCCCCTCAGATAGAGTAATACACATTAGAAATGACTGAACACTCATAATTCAGCAACTGCCTTCAATCTTCATCTCTGCCTAACCTTTGGATTAGGTTTCAAGGCAAAACCAGTTCTTGCCCCAGCAGGCCCAGCACATCCAGAGAATCCCCTGCTGTATTTCTCTGTGCTGATCTCCTCAGAAGTCCAGATTCAGAGAAGTAAAAAGCACCAAGCACTGTCATGTCCAAAGCATTTAATGGCTCCCAAGGAGCGAGGTGGCCCATCCTGGCAGTGTCCAGCAGGGAACAGCCTTCCTGAGGAGCTGTTCCTGTGCACAGCATCCAAACACCTCCTCCTGCTCTGCTCCCTGCCACACAGCACACACAGGATGCTCAGAAATTGTCATTGGGGCATGGGGGAGAAGGGAGGAAGAAGACGAGGAAAGGAAGGGGGCTGGAAGGGCAAAGGAGGGGGAAAAGAAGGGGAAGAAAAAGCAGGAAAAGAAGGGAAAAGGAGGGAAAGGGAGGAAAGGTGGGAAAAGGGGAGAAAAGGGAAAAAAAGGGGGAAAAGGGAGGGGAACAGTGGAAAAGAAGGAAAGGGGAGGAGAGGAAAGGGGGAAAGAAATGGGGGAAAAAAAGGAGGGGAAAGGAGGTGATAAGGAGGGGAGAAAAAGTGGGAAAAAAGGAAGAAAATAGAGGGAAATTCCAGGTCTCTGCTTGCCAGTTTGCCTTTTGTTGCTGTGCTTCACCTGTGTAAAGCTGGACAACAAACACAATCTCAATGCACAGGAGAACAATTCCACCACCGATTTCAGTCACATCCCAGTCCCCCAGTTCTTCTGCAGCCTCCCCCGTTCTTCTCAAGAGGGGCAAATAAGTGACTTCCAGAGCTCAAGATGAGGTAAATGATCTCCTCTGAGACACAGGAGAAAATTAAGCATTGATTAGCTTTGAAATCCTGTAGCCTTTCCAGACTGTGTGTGTGTGTGTGTGTGTGCGCAGTGTGTTTAAAAAATTATATTTTACCTGCAAACTTTGTCCAGAGATATAGGGTTGTTCGTTTTTTTTTTTTTTTAAGCTATACATTTATTACCACTTCTGTCCAAAATCCAGGTGCAAACTACTCAACCCTAGACTACATTTACAGTCAGTGGAAAAACCCTGACGCACAGCTTGGGGGGAATTAATCTTATCCTCAGGCAAGAATTAAAGGCAGTTCAGCTTTATCACCCAGGGGAGGTGCTTGTTTGTCAGCATCAGCTACTGAGGAAGCCCAGAGACAGCCATCCAATATTGAAATTGGATGTTGGGGCAGATGTATCCTACCAGAGGAGGTGGTTTCCTAATGCCACTAATCTGGTCCAGTGACTGGAACGTTTTTGGGATAAACTTCAGGACTCAATACAACATAAAATGTCACTCAAGGTCCTGGTGCAGACTTGGCTGAAGTGATAAAAAACCCCACACAAAACCAACCCAACAGTGGTAATTTTAAATATTCCATTAGGTCACATCCATCCCTGGCCTACGTTTCAGGGGAGTTTTGTTGTTGATTTGGTTTTATCAAAGTTATAAAAGTTAAGTATAAAAAACTTCACATGTAGGGTCTGAACAGCTGAATCAGGTGGATTCGGTGGCCTTAAAAATAAACAGAAACAAAGCTCTGCAGAAGAACTTGTCTGCATGAAATGTCTTCCTGCACAGCTGCTGTGCTGTCAGATGTGGTTATCAAGGGACACACAGCTCATTCCTTGACTCCAAATCTCGCCCTTTGTCCTAACTGTGAGCTCCAAGTGCTCTCTTCTCCAAACCAACAACGTGCTCTGTTGTGTCTGCATTTAACTAGACATGTTAATCAAGTATCACTGAAATTTTCAAGAAACAACCAAAAATTGGCATAATTTAGGTGTGTCTGTCTTGTTTACTTTCTATCACAAATTTACTTTCATACTAAAAATATTTATCAGTTTTGCTCGCATCTGACTACAGGGGTAGGAACAGCAGTGCACTTGTGCTGCTATTCTGCTTTCTCAGCAGTCAGCCTAGAACACTCCTGCCCTTCAGACACATCTTCAACTGCTGTCAGATATTCTGTGGGACCATTGACACATGGGCTTCTTGGGGCATCCTTATGAGTGTGAGTAAAACAAGAAAGGCACGGACTATTCGGTGTCTGCTCTCAAATACCCGCAATGAAACACCTCCCACAGGTGCCAGGTGACATTCACCCCGGCAGGTGAGAGCCAGCAGCTTCAGCAGGTGAGGCAGAAGCACAGCACTGACTCACTGGGCAGCAAGAGCCTTTGAGCAAGGATCACCTCATCCCCCTCCTCCTGATTCATTCCCAATTGCAGTGATGATGGAAGAGCCACACTACCCATAAAACACAATAGCCAAATGAAGTGGCAATACAAAGCACAAGAAGAACAGGGAGACAGAGCAACATCTCCCTATATTTTCCACAGCTTTGTCCCCTGTTGAAGAGCATCTACAGTAAAGCAAAACATGGAAAAACCCACAGTCAAAAAAAAACCCAAACAAAAATAGCCCCACTAATTTCATAGAAGGTAAAAAACCCACACACAGAGGAGCTCATATCGGAGGAAAGGATTTTAAGACATCTCAGAAATACAGAGAGATGGTTTTTAAAGTTCCCAAGGGCCCCAGAGGTTTCTTTTCCCCTCTCCCCCACACCTAATCTCTCCCAGTTGCACATGCTGCAAACAGATGAGGCTCAGAATACAACACCACAATTGTGTGAAAGGACAAATTTGTTCTTTCGCTTTATTAACACTAAAAGACAGAAGGGGGAGGGTTGGAAACTTTGTGAGATGGGAGAGAAAACGAATATTTAGCCCTACCAAACCCTCCTGATCACATTTTTGCTGCAATGCAAACCAGCTTCTTGTTCCTCCACAGCACAGCCAGCCAGGCTGGACCTTCTGCCCCATTCACCTGGGATAGCAATAGGAATATTCCCATTTATGAACAGCTGGAGAAGGCACTTACAACTCCAAGAGCAGTGATATACCACGGGTGTGGAACTCACAGCAGCACCAAAAAACCTGCTTAACCTCCCCAGGATAAATGATCTCAGCAGCAGCTAACTCAGAACACCAGATATCAAAGCCTGTGGACCGACAAACAGTTGGTGAAAGAACGATTCCAAGAGCTCAGAGATGTGGATTTGTAACAGTCCTGACAGAAGGCAAAACCACAGCTTCAGCAACAAAATGGACTCTTTGATCGTAGGAAAAAGATACTCAGGGAATAACACAGCCCATCGAAACAAAAATGATTAAAAGAAAAACTGATCACCTAAACCACAGAGCTGATGGCAAAAGCACAAGTAGGAAGAAATGGAGAAAAGGTCACCATGTGTGACCTGAAGATTTAAACAGAAAAGCAATCAGTAACTATATGGCACTCAAATTCATAAAACCTATTAAATCACCTCTCTCTAGTCTTAATTACTGACAGGAATGATTCCTCATTAATTGATAGGGCACCTTAACTCAGAGACAGCAGTGAAAAATGTTGATTCACGAGGTTTTTCCCAAAGCTTAAGTAAATTTATCTCATACCCATCCACTCCCACAAACCCACAAAGGTCAGAAAACAGAGCAACACAGTTCTTTGGCCACTGAAGCAGCAACTTAAAAACAAATCAATAGAAGACAGATAAGCAAGAGATTCTCTTCCTGCTGAACACAATATAAAGTATCTTTATCCACAAATTGCTTTCATTTTAAAAAGAAGCCTGAAGATGCACCTTGGGCATAAGTTTGCAATGTCGAGCTAAAATCCCATTCAATTTCTGTACAATTAAATACAACTAAGGTATTTGGTGAGGCTCTGGAAATATATCAGATACAACACCAAAGGGACCCAGCAGTTAGAGAGGAGGATTCATTCTCCTGGCACTTCTCAGAGATGAGCCCAGTGCCCAAAACTACGTGTGCCCTGCTGTTCACATCTACACTTGTGTGTGTGCCCTGCAATTACTTGCTTTATATTTATATGAATATAAACAAAACGTAGGATTCAGTGTGGGCACAAACACCATTTATAGAAATGGAGGTTGGGTTTAGAAACCCTGATCTGCAATTACCTCATTCTCATGTCCTACACTGAGACCACATTCACACGTACAGTACACAAACCTGCTCCCAAACTCACCCAGAATTAAATCAAATTGCTATATTACAAAATTCCAGCTTATGAGTTTCATATTTTTGAATTTAAAGCTAAGCTAAAATGAAAACAAGAAGCAGGTGAGTATTCCCCACACAGAGCTGTATTTACTGCTCAGATGCAGAGTGCATACTTAGGGAACACCCTTCCTACCTTTTAAAATGGTAGAAATAAAACAGGATATGTGGGGAAGATGTTCAGAACACTCCCTAGGGGAAAATAAAAACACAAACACAAATACTATTTCATTGATTCACCTGAGAATTGTTTCATTTCCAGACACCCACACTGAAGCCATGAATCACCACATCTCCTGGCTGGAAGCCAGTGCTGCAGCTCCTGTTTCCATGACAATCCCACTGCCTCCCTGCTCCAGAATCTTACGTATTAAGGTGTTCATTCAAAAATAAACAAGGGGGAACTGGGAGCCAAGTGATGATTCAAGAAAACACTTTAAAATGCTCATATAAGATTCAAAACTTGCTGAAAACACAGTTAGGAAACAGTCAATCCATCACAGGAGCTATTTCTGCAACAGGACATGGCTGAACTTCCCGAGTGCCTCTCTCTGGGGCAAAACTTGCCCTGTGCAGGCTTCCCCTCTTCTCATGGCAGCTAATGCAAAGGAAAGATCATTTTAAACATTTTTTATTATTATTTTTGCTTGGACATCTGTTTGCTTCTCTCTGAAAGGATACACTGTTATTCACATAGATCCTGACCCAGCTACTAATCTTCAATTCAGTTCAAAGTGTTCCCAAGTTGAAATCCTTGGCATTATAGGAAGAAATGGGAGCAACTCCTACTCACTCAAATAAAAGGTTTAATAAAACAGTGTGCCTATTCTGGTACTCTGACTGTTTCTTCCTGGATTTTACAAGAACAAAGTAAGCTTAATGCCCAGCTGAAATACATAGTGATGGTATGGTCTGCTGCAGAAAGCATCAGGGTGGGGGATGTTTTAGGCCTCAGGTGTGATATGTGAAGCCAGTCCCATGAGGAAACACAAACTTCTGTCTTTTCAAAGAGAATTTCCCCTGCTGTGAAGAGCTTATAGACAGCTACCCACACATGAGTTGTATGAGAGGTTTCTGAAAAGAGCAGCAATGTTAAACCAAACACAGGGTCACTCCAGATGAACCTCCTTCAAAAGATGACTTCCACTTCTTCCCACTGGTGAGGACACGAGGAAGTCAGCAACACTCTCAAAAGTGTTGGAGGATTTACATTCTGTATTAAAGTTATGCTGATCATGCACTAATGCAGAGATGCTCCTTTAATCACAAGTCTTCATTCTCATCCAGGTAACATGGGCAAGTTTTCCAGAACTGCAGCAGAAACAGCATCTCAAAAAACCCAATGGCAGAAGGAAAATCAGACAGGCTGGGAGTACAGTGTGGTGACAGGCACACAGCCCACACACAGGCCTGTGGAAACAGTCAACGGGACAATGAAAGTGAAATAAATCTGGCAATTCCCATTACAGCCCCTATCTCCACACTAGGCTGCACGGGAGCACTGCAGCCTTTTAAATGCACTTATCCCAGTCAGGCAACTCTGTGTTATCATCCCTGCTGTACAAAAACAAGCAGAGAAATGCAGTTTGTCTGGAAAACAAAGAGAACTTGGGCAAGTGAACAAAGCAGGTTGAAAATGAAGGTCTCTCATCTGGAGTGCAGGGGCCACTCTCCCAGTCCGAGTCTCTCTATGGCAGCTCAAAGCGTGGTAATTAAAAATACTGAGTGTCTTCCAGTGTGTTTTTAACACAGCACTGAGTAAATGGATCCAAATTACCTGGCAGTGTGTCACCTGACAGAAAAGCACTGCACTCTCCTCCATGGGAACTCAGGAACCTGGGAATAGCAGGAACAGGAACACCTCACTGCTCAGCTGGGCTATATTCACTTTGCCTCGAGCCTTTGAAATTAATTTCCATTATGGCAATAAACACCACTTAGCTGACATAAGTTGTTTATTTGCAGAGTAATTGTCTTCAGAGAGTTGCTGTGTCATTGCTCCTCATTATAAAGGGCCCTTCAGTTGTCTCTGTACAAATCAGCATTGCCCATGGTCTCACACCAATCCCCACGGATTCCCCCACTCTAACTATTAATAGAAGTTAATATCTTCACCTCAAACGATCTGCTCTTCTCTCTGGGCAAGGCACTTCTTTTGTTGCAAGTCCCTTTCTGCATTGTGGCCTCGGTTTTGCAGCAGAGAAGCACATCTGGCCCTCATTAGAAGCATAATAAGGTACTGGGGAATGTGTTCTCACTAAAAAATGCATAAAATTCACACTAAATAATGAAATTACCCTTTTAAAAGGAGGCTATGTCATTCAGTCACTCTGAAAACCTGACCAAAACCATAAAAAAGCTTCCTGTAGCATTCTGGAGTGCAGAGTGCAGAATTCCTCCTGAACAGCCCCAAGCCACTGCCCTGCAGGAAAGCTCTGCTTGTAAGAAACCAACAATTAGTACTGGTCTCGTTCTTTTCTTTTCTTAAGCTTTTTTTTTAAAGCTTCAGCATATGAAAACTGCTTTGGATAGAATCTCTTTCCTATCATAAACAAAGAGTTGATAACGTCAGGGACAACCCTTAAGGCCTGGTAAGTGAGAGCACCAAATCCGCAACAGTACATGTGCTATCAAAAAAGCCTAATAATCCCAACAGTTTTAGTATATCTGCTAGATTTAAAGATTAATGCTTTATATAATTCAATATATGCTCTTTTAGAATTTCAGCAATGGATTCTCACAGCTAAAATTACAAGGGGGGAAAAAGGGCAAAGCAGTTATCATCATAATCTTGTAACTTCATGTCTTATGACTAACAAGAACTTGGAATACATTCGCTGGCTGGTCAAACCTTTTGGGATTTGCAGAGCTGGGGTGGAGTTTTTCGGGTATGTAAGGATATGCTCTGAGCTTATATTCAGGAAGAGAACCTCTGTCTCCTGTATCTTCCTACTTGATGGACTTAATAACTCTGTAGAACCCTCTATTTAATTGCCAAAAGGGATGTCAAATCTTGAGGGCCTCACACCTCTAAGCCCACACGTTAAGTTTGCTTAGTGAACACAAGGTTTAAGTAAAATACAGAAACCTTTTGCCTCATATACCATATCCACTCGAGTGTCACAACCTGCAGACTCTGAAAAACAAATGGAATAAAGACAAAAAGCATTCTGAACGGTAACAAAATATTCCTGAGAGTTTACAAAACTCAGCTGAACACTGGAAAGAGCAGGAAGAGTTAAGAGTTTCTGGAGAGCAACATACAAACGCTTTCTCTTTAGTAGGGAATTTGAAACGTGTTCAGACAAATGGTTTTTGCCATGTCTCATCTTGTGCAACTTTCGCCTTTGCCTAACTAAGGCCTTCCAGGTGTGCTGGCTGCTATACCTGTATATTAAGGAATTATCAGGTAAAAAGGAACTGTCTTTGCATTTGTGAGCAAGGCTGACGTTACACTGCTCAAAACGGGTTTTCTGTAGTTTGCCCCTTGTAGTATTAAATGTCAATGACAGCAAGGAGCCAAAAATAGCTGTTCCCCTTGCACAGACAACAAATGAACCGAGCTGTCCACCCACATCTCAGGCAGTTGGGAAAGATTTAGAGTATGGACATACAGGCTAGAGAGGGTAATCCTGCACCAGCCAACACAGGTACTACAGCAGATCCAGGCACAAGCAGAGGTAAGGCTGAAGGTTTCTCTTGGTCAGAAGAGTTCCAAGTTGGCTGTGAAAATGAACAAAATTCAGAACAACTTCTTCGGAGCAATCCCTTCGCTCCAATCGGGAAAGAAAACAACCCCAAAATGACAAACTCAGGCAAATCCCCAAATCCTGAAGTGCTGTATGAAGGGTCAGAATCTGAACTTCCAAATAGCCAGATTAAAAGGAAAAAAAAGAACCCACAATTTAAAAAAAAACCCAACAGCATTTTGTTTTGAGGTTTTTTTGGAGTAGTTACTCAGAGCTGAGAAAGTTCTGTGAAAATGGCTGTAAAGCAGGAAATGAACATTTTCTGGTTCAATTTATTACCAACACTATAATGACACCAACAGAATTCTTGCTAGAAAATGAGAGGAACTTCTCAGAGAGCATTCTGCAAGTCAGGCATCCCTGCTCAGTGTTTCAAGCTCAAGATGCACTTTTTCTTTGACACGGGAAAGGCTTCCATGAGCAGCTTTATTTCCCAATTACTTCAAATGCTTACAGTTTCTCTCCTCTATGCTTTTGTTTTTCCATGTCCAGACTGGAGACAGCTCCCTTCTTATCTCACAGCATTGTTAGCAGCTCAGTAGTTACAAAATCCTGACTTCACCAAATAAAACAGGCTATAAGTAAGTGTGTGAACTTCCTGTAATACTTAAACTCTCTCAATATATGGTTTTACTCCTTTTTTGGCAGCCAAAACTTTCCTCCACCAAGAGAGCTGCAGGAATTCAGCAAATCCCACATCCACACACACAGAGGCTGAGGAGTCAAAGGCTGTCATAAAAGCGGGTGCTGCAAAAATATTTCATTTTTAAATCCCTATCTGCAACTTGGTTTGATTTAAATATTTCCAAAGCAAAAATCCCAACTCTTCAGAAATAATTTGGCTTTCCAACTATCTGGGTATAAAGTCAGGCTTAGCAGGAATGGTATAATGATGTATAGAGAAGGGACAACTTTGTCAGAGACAAGAAAATTTACCTGCAGTTTACCATCACCTCTAACAAGGTGCTTCTTGCTCAAATCAGAGGTTCAGCACTATGCTGGTTTATGGAGCAGAAAAGCATTTTAAAAAGAGTTCTAGGGATGAAATATATTTCTTACAAGTGGAATTGAGAAAGGAAATTGTGAGCCAGGAATAATCTGAGGTGTTCCTATTAATCCCTTGCACAGCAGCACTGTTTGAAATGCATCATTTAATGAGACACTCCTTCAGACAATGACAAAAATTATTTCCTAAACTAACAGAGCTGATGCAGGCAAGATGCTGGGTCTCCTTCCTCAGCTGAGGCAAGACCAATGCTACAGTGAACTCTTTCAGCCTTATCTTTCAGGGCACATCTCAAACCACAAAATCTTGCAAAATAAGGCTGTTCCACGACCAGAACTAGGTTGCAAAGGACCCAGGAGTATTTCCCTCCCACATTCTATTGGAAAGCCTGTCCTAAAATGGAAATTGGAAGCCCTTTATAGACCTGCTCCATCTCTCCCCAGAGGCAGTGATTATCCAGCAGAGGGGTGAGGTCCCACAAAGCCTCACTTTGTCAAAGCACACTTCTTTCCCAAAGGATGGCAAGGGCACATTCCCTGCCCAGGAGGACAGAGGACTCATTTTAACAAGCTCACAGCATGGAGCAGAGGTGCAAACTTCATTTCCTGGTATTTACAACTCTTCTCAGTTTTGGAGAATACATAAAAATTGCTTTTTCACTGTATTTAATTCTTCTCCCACCCTGTTCCAATCACCATTTATTTCTACCCTTATGAAGCAACCTCAGGTGTTTTTCTGCCTAAAATTGGGAGCAGCAGAAATACCAGAACACAAAGCAATCCAGAAAAGCCTTCACCCAGCTCAGACAAGAGTCAAGACACATTGTTCAACCCCCTTAAATAATGAAGTCGAAGTCTGAAAAGAGACAATACAGACTGAAGCTTTTTAAAGTGCCAAGAGCACCTCCAAAGGCACCTTTCTAGGTACACAAAGATACTTTATTCCCTACACTCTGTGTCTGCAAAGAACAAGGCATTTTTGTGCATCCTGTAGCTTGTTCCCTTCTCTCCCAGCACTTCAGTTTTCAAGAGGGAAGCATCACCCACACCGTACAGTACTTTCTGTTATCCTTTAGTCTGGCCAAAATGCTCTTCACATAAGATCCTTCATCCACATCTAACTTTTCTAGCAAAAAATCTTTCAGACATGTTCTTGTCTCTCTGCTAAAATAAAAAATAACCATCTTGTCACTCCTCTAACCCTTTCTCTGAAAGCCTTCTAAACATCCTCCACTGATTTTCCCCTCAGCTTTCCCTTGCTCTGGCAAAGCCCTCCCTCTGGCTCTCCTCTCATGCCCAATACTCCTTCCCTCCAGGGTTCTGCAAACCCCACATTGCTAAAACCTTCACAGCTGTGAAATCTGCACTGTCTGGCACTATTGTGTGACAGTAAATAATCTGATTACTAACTTTTGGAGCCATTTCCCTTACATGCCCTCCACAATGCTCAAGCTCCCAGTGAAGGTTCTGCAGAGAAGATTCCATGCTCTGCAACTTTCCTTAGCACAGCACAAACACTCCCACTGGAGCAGCAATTGTAAGTTCCCCCTGATGTTTCACCAAGAACTTGAGATGAGAGGTACTCTCCCCAAGAGCTCAAATAAATTCCTCTCTAACTCAGTGTTATAGAAGTCATGCCAGAAGAGATGTGGGGGAAAATATCCCACCATCCACCAAAGTTTGTGAATTTGAGTAGGGATCATGAACCAGCCAAGTACAGAAGCAGGCTCATCACATTTATCAAGTTCAAAGTACCACCTAAAGCCAGGCATGGCTCAAGATGACATTCTGCAGTCATTCCAATAAAACCTTCCTTTCCAACGAAATCCTGATTTATGACCCAGCCTGCTACTCCAGCCAAGCTTTGAAGTGTGTGAGAGCTGCTTTCTACAATCGAAGGGTAAAAGAAAAAAGCAGAGTTAAAACATTCACTATTTATCCTATTTATTAAAGGAGGGTTAGCCCACTTTATTTTCAGCCTAGCATGATAAAACAGGAAAAGACACCTCTACAGCCCAAAATCTTAGAAGGGCAGAGGGCAGAAATCGTTTGCTGCCTTTTCTTGGCAAGGTCCAGAGGCAGGAATGTCATTGAGGACTCCACTTAAGAAACACTCAGGACAGCAAATTCCACCTTTACGAGCTACACAAAAGAGGTGATTCAAGGTGGGGGAAAAAACACCGAATCATCTGAAAAAGACACAGTCTAATTTACTGCTCCCCGAAGTTCCAGTCCGTCGCTCTTTCTGCTCTAAATACAATCGCCAAAATCTGATTTCAATAATTTGTAAATATATGTGGAAGGCCTTCCCCGTCTGTGGCTTAATTGGTGACTCATTTCACAGCATTTCTGAAGGATTTGTGCTCTTCCCTTCTTCCTCCTGCTAAATTCATCACTCCATTCTGCTGTGCCATTATGCTTTTCCAAGCCAGCACTGGCTCATCTGTTGCCATAGCAGCCACGAGAAACAGAATGCAACGTTAACAAAAGATTATTTCTCCTCCCTTAATTTATTTATATGCAAGTAACCCACTGAGAGCTGACAATAGCAATGACTTCGCATTCATACTACAGCAAAAGGTTTTTTTTACTTTTTTTTTCCACGCATGTGCTATCAAAAATAATTAAAATTCCTCTGAAGGGGGAAAAAAAAATCCTGAACTTCTTAGGATTAAGGAAATGCAGTAGCAGATCTGTATAGGATGCTGATTTGGAATTAGAGCTTCAAGCAAGAGGCTTAACACATACACTGCTTGAATATCCCTCTCCAGAAAGCTTTTCACTATTTTCAACAGCACCATTAGAACCATTGAGAGGCTGAACTGGGGAAAAAAACCTAATTCCAGGCATTTATATCTAACTTTAAAACCTAAGGGAAAAGGAAAGCAAGCAGACCTAAGGAAGACATAAAGCCTTTGGAAATGTACCTGTTCCTGATACGCTGGTTACCTGCACAAGCTGAATTCAGCTCTTCAGTCATTAAGTCCTGTAAGAACTGCTTGGGTAGAAGGAGCTGTTTACAGATTGGGAGAGAAACAGGTCAGGTGAACGATATCCTGGCTCAGGTGCCTCTGGTCTCTCAGACAGCAGCCAGACTAGGTGGCAGGATCCACCGTTCCAGAGCAAAGCTCTTTGTCTGCCCACATTCATGGCAAAATCCTGAGCTCAGTAAAGAACCTGGAACAGAGTTCTGGTCAACAAACGTTCCAGGTAAGTTCTAATTCACTGCCTCCCAGGTCTGGAAGATCTGGTATCTCATACACATCTCCAAAACATCTGCAGCCTATGCCAAAGCTTGGAACTTAATGCAAAAATGAGAAATGTCAGTATTTTCAAGGCATAACGGTCACCTTAGCAGAAGGATCTTAATGATGCCTTTAGGTGGGTTTAGAAATCGTAATCAACATTATAAAAGTAAGAGTGGAACTTTCAGAGAAATTGAAGCAGGACACTAAACAGTGCTTTAGGTAAATATATTCACAGCATGTGGCTTGTGGTTCTTCACAGATTACTGTAAACATATACATACAGTCCTACCTATTGTGATGCAGTTTTCCCAAAGACACAAAGGACTAAATCCTCAACTGGTTTTAGCTCCACTAAAAATCCATTAAGACATGTCAGTTTAAGCCAGGTGGCCTTTGAAACTCATTGGTTTGGTCTTCCTTTTAGAGAGTGGGAGGGGGAATGGACCTTCAGACACCTTTAGTTTGCATTAAATGATAACCCAGCTGTGCCTGGTGGACTGGTGCCTCCAGGGCAGTGCCTGGGAGGCACCAACTCTCAGCGGTATCACTGGAAAGCATCTGTTTCCTTTGGGTGTCCTTTCTACTCTGCAGATATCCAATGGAAATCCAGGAAAACGAGGCAGCAGCATGCTCCATTAAATTCCATCTCATCCCTCCATCTCTGTTCTCTGTCAAAGACTTAAATTTAAATGTAAGGGGGAAGTCATCAACGTTGGCTACCCATCTTTGTACCCCAACTTCCACTCCAAATTTCTCATTATACTATTTATTCTATTTATGTTTCTAGCCATCACATAAAATGTGGTCACTTTTAGAGTCCAACTCCAGGGAGAGCAATGGATTGAAGCTTCACTACAGAGAACCTTTGTATGAGAGATGGGAACATTCCAATTCCTTCTCCACACTAAAGTTCTAACTGCGAAGTTTCATGTGTTTTGTGTACATATTCTGCAAAAGAACAAGATAAGATGTAGCTGAACAGTCAGAATTTAAAATACTAGGCAAGAAACAATTTAGAAACAAATATGACAAAAAGATCTTTGCAAAAAAGATTAAATATACGTGACTTCTGCAGCTTATAACCACCACAGATTGTTGCTGTTGTTAAACCATCTTAAAACTGGAAGCTGCAGCAGCCTGTTAAGCAGCATTCAAACAATTTAGAGCAGTTTTACAACTGAATAGTTCTTCCCTGAGCTTCTTATAGAGAGAATATATGTACTTTATATGAAAGAGTAGTTTTTAAACCAAAGAACAAGGAGCTGAGAAAGAACATCAACAGTTTTATACTGGGGGGCAATTCTCTAGACGCCTTTCTTTGGCAAAATCTCACTGAACCAGGTCTAGGTAATTGGGTCCTTGACTTAAGTTAAGTATCTGGGTTTTAGATAAAAACTAATCCCAAGGTGAAGTAACATCTGGACAGCCCTTGGCAGACAATGTCTCAAAATAAGGATGATGCTGCAAAGTTGAATACATTTTAAATATCAGTCTGGGAATAAAGGGAACACTCATTTGCCAGACCAGAAACTTAATTTTTAAGCAGGAAAATTCCTCTCCTTCACTTATAATTCCCTTTGGAACAATCTGCAGTTCTTAGTCTCCCCGTTATTTGATTCTAAGTATCAAATATGCAACACATGAATTAAAAATACTCCCCAAAGAAAATGGGTTTTATCATTGCATATCTTCTGACAAATCAATTTCCTAAATAGCTCAATTAGAGAGAGCCTTTGAAACGCCAGATGAATTTGGGATGATTAGTTTACCAATAATCAATGCTTTCATATCTGCTGGAGCTTTTAAAACCCAAAGTGTGCTGTGCATAATCACAAAGGATGAGCTGCTGGAGGTTTATGTTTGAAGCAATGCAGAGAAACATTGGATTTGGAGGCCTCCAGGCCCCATTTCCCCAGCCACACCTGCTTCCTGAGCAGCTCGGGGTCTGTTTGCCACTCCATCGACTGCAGGAACGGGGAAGGGCATCTCCTTCACAGCTCAGATCTGGGAGGGAGGGAGGGGGAACTGCATGCAAGAAACAGAAAGTACTGCAAGCCCCAAATAAACCAGCATTTTAGCTGGAACAAGCATCTGATCAAAGCCACGATCCCACCTCTGCCCAAAAGCCAGAGTTTATTTTAATGTCACAAACAGCAGCTGGGAAAGACAGGAAATGCACAGATCTTCTTTGTCCAAGCAATAACTGAAAATTCTTTTCTATTTGTTCTGTGTGCCCAGTGCTTCTTTGTGGTCTTTGAAGATTAAGTATTCCTAAAACTTTCAACAGAAGCAGAAAGCAATGCTAAATCTCATTACAATAATATATATTCTGCTTCTGGTTTTTCTGTACTGGAGGACATCCCTTTGCAACATAAACTGCTGTCGCAGTAACGACACGAAAGAAGGAGACAAACACCTGTTGAGATCAAGGAAAAAACTCTGGGCTTCCCCCCCCATCTTTATTTTATATGTGTCTCATAAGCCACTGTGGATTGGGGGAGACAAAGGGCTTCCCCTCAATCACACTGGTCAAAGGAAATGTCCATCAAACTTCTGTGTCCAGGAGAAAGCAATGTAAATAAAAAGATACCGTTACAATAACATGGCTGTGTTTACAGAGAATGTCTGAGAGCCAGTTACAAAAGAATGATAGCATCCAGAACTGCAAAAGTCAGGGCAACATACTGCCACCACTGTTTTGCTCTAACATGCATGGAACACAAATCACAACTACAACGTGCTAAACAGAGACAGGTCTCCAAAGTTATTAATAAAAGAAGCTCATCTTTCTAAAGTATTTGCTTCAAGGCATAAATTATTCTACTTTGAAAGAAGAATTTTAATGCTATGATTTATTCAATGTGACTATAGGGTGAAAAATTCGGAGTCACCGAAAACACTGAAACAAAGTGGACTATTAAAAGCTCCTTCCAATACACACAAACACACATTTCACTAATTTAAAGGTCTAGCAACCTCAGTGAAACATGAAGACACACTCCAGGATGCAGCACTAAGGAAGAGTGAGTACAATATTCTGGCTCTATTACCCACTTCCATTTGCGCTTGCCAAATGTACGGGGCCAATTCCAAGCAGCAATACACATAAAGTAGGCTGTTCTCAAAGGAATTCAAAGAGACAAGTATGCTCTTTTGCAATTCAATAACCCACTTTTTCTCACGCTCAAGTGGTGACCTCCTCTTAAATACACAAGTTGCTAAAGAGAAGGTGCTGCCAAAATCCAGCATTTGTCAGATAAAATAATCTATATTTAAAGACACAAGACCAGACAATATAAGCTTTAAAATTTTGTTTGTATAAAAGGAAAAAAGGGGGGAAAAATTGAACTAGTGCTGTGGCCTGAACTCAAACAGACTTTCAGCATCTCTCCTCAGCAGAGGAAGGTCAGCAAAGTGCAGTCACTCAAACCTGGCATGTTTCTGACCTAAATTTCTCCCTTAACTTCTTATACGAGCTATGAATGTTCTGAGAGATGTCTTTCTGCTCAGATTGAACCCAAACCATTTTTTCTGCGCATATTTATCTTGGTGAAGTCATTTCTGTGTAGTTCAACTACAGAAATGGGGAAGAACTACCAAGTTTCCTATTCAGAAAAAAAATAAAATCTAAATCTTAAAACGGAACAAAGAGGAATAACCAAGCACAGGGAAAATGCTCTTTTACTCCTAAAAGTGCAGATCAACAGGGTAGAATTGACAAAATCCAATAATATCCTGGTTTATATCCCATTTCAGCTCAGCACATGCTTCAAGTTAAATCCATCCACTCCCTTGAACCCGTGGGGTTGTGCTGATGGTTCAGCAGCGTTGGAGCACTATCCTAAATCGAGAGCATCTGCAACTTCAATCAGCAGTGGGAACAAAGCAAATTGTTGCTGAAAGGTTTGGCTTTCTGCACCCCCAGAAGTGTGAAGGCTTGTAAAGAGAGCTGAGCAAACCCCACTGACTGGAGAGCTTTGCCTCTGCCGTGCAGTCGGGGTAGCTCATCCCCAGAGCTGGGAAGGGCTGAGCCTGGAGCACAGGCTGGGCTGCCCAGATTCTCTTCTGCTGCAGATAAACCAGGCAAAGGATTTTTTAAAATGCATTTTTAAAACCAAGATGGTCAAATTATTCAACTTGGACACAAACTGGAGCAAACAATAAAAAAATCTTTAAATAAAACCATGTGAGGAAGATACAGCCACAAAGTCCTGTTGGTCTCGAATGCAAAATTTCAATAATGGCGATCATATCTTTTTCCGAAATGCTGTGAAAAATGTTGTTTCCCACCCCCTCCATGCATTTTAAAGTTTCTGAATGTACAAATTATGTGAAAGAGCTCAATTAAAGGATTCAAAACACTCATTAATGAAGGCCAAAGGACTTGCAAATAACCTGCCACAAAATCCAAGTGAATCATGTTGGTTTCAGGTGTGGTTCATGTTGGCTCAAACATCCTCACAGCCACAAAAGTATTCCTTCAGACAGCGAATGAAAAAAAAATCCTTCACTGACTCAGGTTCATCATCCTAAACAATATCCTACAGCACATCCTCCTGCTACTTACACAGGAGCCTTGAAAACGATGACTAAAACTGTCACCATTGACACCTGTCTGATGCTCCTCTCTCTTTGTTTAAAGCTGACAAGATCCTACTTAGGAAATTTCAGCTACACATGAAGGCACTGTGCTTTCTAAGGCCATAGGTTACCTGTAGCTTCTTGAAGTTTTCAAGAGAGCAAGAGAGCAACAAAAAGGGGAAAAACCACCAAAGCACCACATTAACATCAGTCAGAGGCACAGAAAATTAATTAATTTGTTTTTAAAACTACCTTGAGCCAGGGATTTTTTTCCACTCTATCATTTCAAGCCCTGACATGTTCATTCCATTAAGTTCTGCAAACCTCACATCATGAGCCATGTTACGAATGTTTTCTCCTCAAAGGAGAAAAAGAAATTTAAAAGCAGTGTGCAAAATTAGTAACGATAAGATTGTGGCTTCAGTCCCTTTATGGACCATTCACTTAAGAGCTGGATTTGATGGTCTTTGTGGGTCCCTTCCAATTCAGATATTCTGTGATTCTGTGAAAAGTGGTGCTTTAACAATGCTAAGAAGAAACAACCGCCTACCTTTAACACCCATGAAAAGTGAAAATATCCTTTTAAAAATGATCTCCAAAAAGCAGGTAACTAGGAAATCCCCTGGAGGGAAATTAAATAGATACATAAATTGATAAGCAACACTATTTGCAGTATCTTGCTTGACATACCAAAGATTTTTTGCTTCTAGCAAATCTCCATTTACACTGAGAGTGTTTTTCTCCAAGACTTCAGGGACTGGAATTCCCTCTAAAAGTTTTCCCATGTTGACCTCTATTCCAGCACTTGGGAAACCTTGGAACCACTACACTGTTGAGTGTTGGTTTTACAAGATGCTGCTGCTTCTTTCTAAAAGCTGAACAATTTCAAACCCATTTGAAGTCAGCAGGAGCACAGTTGCAGGAAAGACATCCAGAAATGAAAGTTAACACTGAACTCAATCTTGCTGCTGCTGCCCAACATACAGGAGGAGCTGGGACTTATTCCCTGGACTTCTCCTTGTGGTTTGGGGTATTTCTAACCCAGAGAGCTGTGGCAGAATTGGGTTAAGGAGTGACAGCCTGTGCCAGCCTGGGGGGTCAGCAAGAGGCAGCAAAAAGATGATAATCTCTCACTGCAGCTGAAATAACTTGATGGCTTACAGCTTAATACAATAACCAAACACCAGGGGAGTATCAAACCACTGGGGGAAAGAGTTAAAAATGATATTAAGTAATAAATTGAAATTTAATTTTCTTTTTAAAAAGAAAAAACATCAAAACAAACCACAACTACTAATCACCTATTAGAGATTCTAAAAGTAAGCCTACCCAGAGTTAAAGAAAAAACAAAAAAAATATCCACAGATGCAGAAGAAATGAGACAGATGGTGACTCTTACAGAGGAGAATATTCATGATGAACAAACATAAATATGTTTTTGGTCAATAACATTTCAACTGTCAGAAACAGCATGGTTAAAAATTACTTACTCAAAGAATCAACCCTCTCCCCTTTCCCTACAAATCTGTAATTCAGAAATATTGTTGATAACAGTAAGGTAACAGATACCCTCAAATGCTAAATCGTATTTAAAGTTAAAGGCTATTCACCTTGGTGGGTGTCTGCTCAGCAACAGCAGTTCTTTACCATATTTTGTATTTAAAATAGTGGATTTTACACCACAGAGATGTCAGATCAGGCTTGAACTGTACCAGGGCATCTACAGGATTGCTGTGCCCAAAATACACCCTCCCATCACCTATGGAAACACTTTGGTCAGTTCCTCAAAGCACGGCAGCACAAATCTACTCAAAGTTAACCGGAAGAGCTTCACAAATTTCCACCAAAAACAACAACCAAAAAAAAAACAAAAAGCTCCTTCAATTCTGCACTGCAGACCTGCCCCTCAAAAGCTGGCAATATAAAGTAGCAGCCCTGTATTTTTAATTAACATAAAATTGCTTCAATAAAAGCATTTAAGAAATCTGCATCTGTAACTTGATTAAAAAAAAAACAGCCACAGGCAAGTGATTTATTTGTTCAGAAGCTGATTTGGAGCATGTTGTAGGAACACTTTACGTGGGTCTCTGTTGGTCAGTCTTGATATAAATAAGGAATGTTAGATGAAAACCAGTTTATCTTTTGGCTAAATGGGAAGTTATTAAGGAAATTTGTCTCGTCAGTCATTCACTTTTCCTGCTCCTCTTGCTTCAAAGTAATATTTGGGGCTATTTAAAGCAATGGTGAGTCTGAGGAGATGTCAAACCCTCACACATCAAAGGAGGTACAAACATTACTGCTCTGTCAACATTTCCTGCAAAGGATGGACATCAAGGCTGAAGAAAGGTTTATTAATGCCACTTCAGAGAGATTTATCCCCATTTCCAAAACATGGCCATTTAATCTCCCCATTCTGTGCCACAAAGCAACCTAAAAAGCTTCTAATAACATGGGCTAAATAAATAAATTATTTGAAATTAAACATAAGATGAAATTAATTTGACAACCAGGTTTTTTTTAAGCTTCAAACAGGTTTATTTTCAGAACATTAGGAAAACATTCAAATTCAGCCTTCAGGTTCTGCTGAAGCAAAGCAGCACATTCTGCATTTTGACAAAGAAATATCTCGAGGGAAGTGAATGAGACACCTCTGCCACGCTTTAGTAAAACACAGGGATCTGATAAATCCTGGGAAAGGTAACAGCAGTGAGAGAAAGCCAGGGCCAGAGGCTCAGGGCTGCATATCCAGCTGGGATACAGCCGTGCCTCTGGCAGGTGCGTGGTGCTCCTGGGACAACCGCTACGCAATCCCAACTCAAACTGCAAGTGAATTTGGCTTTGCAAGACAGTACCGACTGGAACTGGCTATGGTGAACCTCAAGTACATTTCCTTACTGCTGACACCTTAAATTGGCTCGTCCATAGGTTTGGAGGCAGCTGGAGCCTTGAGAGAATCACCTGCTTAACTCATGTTTAACACAGGTTCCCTACAGAAAGCCTCGGGGCTTGGCCATCAGCACACCCGGCCCTACGCGTTTCAGTAACCACCCTGCTGTGGGCAGAACTCCCAGCCAGGGACAGCAGGGTCTGATGCCATGGACAGCACAGGGAAGTCCCTGTCCCACTGTTTCAGTAACCACCCTGCTGTGGGCAGAACTCCCAGCCAGGGACAGCAGGGTCTGATGCCAGGGACAGCAGGGTCTGATGCCATGGACAGCACAGGGAAGTCCCTGTCCCACTGTTTCAGTAACCACCCTGCTGTGGGCAGAACTCCCAGCCAGGGACAGCAGGGTCTGATGCCATGGACAGCACAGGGAAGTGCCCTCAACACCAGCTGCAGGCACTGAGGTGCCCTCCTGGCCACGGGCAGGCGGCTCTTCTGGGCTGTCCCTCTTTGGAACAGCTGAGCTGTGAGCACAAGGCCTCTCCCACTTCGTGTGTCCTTTTACACCTCCACTAAATTCCAAGATCCCGTAAAGAACATCCACAGATAGGAAAAGAAGGAGACTATTGATCATACTGCAACAGTCCTCCAGGCAGGAAATATTCTGATACCACAATCAGATGATTTCACTGTCGCATTGAGTTTTAATCTCGGGGAGGGGAACATGTAAAGTGTGTTGGTTTCTGTCCCCATGAAGGCATGCAGTTGTGTTTACTTCTTAAGCTTATTTAAATGTATGGCCTCTAAGCAAAACCAGCCCTCATGTAAACACTTTGAGAAGGATGTTTTATCTAGTTAAGAAAGCCTCCAAAAGTTGTCTTCTGTACTTTAAGCATCAGATTAGACACCTACATTGCCTCCCTATCTTGCCTTATTGTGCAGTTCTGACATCCTTAATCTCTTCTGCATGTTACAAACACTAGTTTAGAGAAACAAATTTATAAATGACAAATCCACACAGATTTTTCTGTTTAGAATCTCTTAATCTTCGCAAAGCTTCAAATAAGTAGAGAATACTTTTCTCTGTTGTGTAAAAGAGCCTCACACCACAAAGCACTTAATAACCTAAGTAAAACCCCCTTTCCTTTACATGCTACTTTTCATTACCATTAAAAATATTACAAGTACCAACATTTAACATCCTGGAATGAGATTCTCTATCCATATAGCTGGGATAGAGTGGAAACACAGGAAACCGGTGGAGGCTGGACACTTGCTTCAAAATTTTCTACTGCCCTAACATTTAAGCAGCAGCTGTAATAGTCTATACAATTTCATTGCTTAGAGCTTTTACCACCATTTCCTTATGACTCAGGGGAAAAAAAGAAAAGAAAAAGGCAGTCTAGCATAGGGGAGGAATGGGGAAGGAGAAGCATTTATGGTGAAGGTGACTGATTGCTCAGAGGGAAGTGGGACAGATCCTGACACTGTTTTATGGGGATATAGACCCACACTTCAATCAGACTGTTCCCAATGAGACTGGAGGAGACAAAAGTAGAATCAGAGCAGAGGAAACATTCTCATAGTGTTCATATACATTCCTAATTTCTCCTTCTGTAAAACTGTAGCCTCTGATACAGAAATTACTCAAATATAAGCCAGAGAGCTGGAAACAAACTCAGAAAACACATGCCATTTTACATTCTCCCTGTATTTGTCAGGTCCTTTTTTCATGTCTCTTTTATATGAATCTACACTTGAGCATTTCTTTCACTTCTATTCATGTTCTTTAGTTTTGCACCTGTGCATATAAAAGGGAAAAACTAAAAGTATTTGTTGAAAAAGCAGTAATATAAAAGCAAATAAATAGTATCTTCATTGCAATACCTACACAGGCCCAGCTGAAGACAGCAAACCCAAGAGCAACTTCCATAGTATCAGCAGTCCTGCCTGGAAAAGCCCAGCACATTTTTTCTCCCTGTGAAGCTTTTTCCTTTCAACATCTTCCACCAGTGCTAAAAGGATTGAAACTCCAGAAAATTCCAGAAACTCCATCCTCTCAAAGCTCCATTTGCCCAGGTTTTAAGGGAACAATTTGTTCCATGTTATTTTTTTCCTCATCCACTACAAACCAGATTTTCAACAAACAATGGCACTTCTTGACATTATTTCTTCATCTTCACTAATACTGTTTCAAAAGCTTACTATTCCTGGGGAGAACTGGGATGATTTGGAAAGAAGATGTTACACTAGACTGTATTAGAGAGCAATTTTTCCAGCCCAGCAGTTGTCCTGGCTTCCATTTCCACATCATAAGAACGTACGAGATATGAGACACCTTGGAGGTTGCAGGTAAAAATCCAAGAGAGATTTGCAAGTGCTTGTTGCTGCTAAGACCCTCAGCCCTTGAAACTCTAAAATCTATTTATAGAACAGAAAAGGAAGAAAACAGTCACAAACAGATGGGACAAGCAGAATAAGAGGAAAGTGTAAATTGACTTGGCCAGGGCAGTGTTGGAAGATGTCTACAAGTACTTAATAGAGTTAAATGTTTAAAAAAGAAAAGCACTTCCCTGTAAGTTCAGACTCCGAGGTGGTAAATAGCACCGTATGCCACACCATATGTCAGTCAGCAAACACCCTCCACAAAGCATCTCTCAGAAGCCGTTCTCCAAAGCTGCACGGCGCCCGTGTCTCCCCGCACAAGCAGGAACGCGCTCGCTTCGAGCGGTGACACCACAAAATCCCCACGCTGTCCAAGCATTAATCCTTTCAAACATCAGGCAATACAGGCCAGGAGCTCAGTGCTTGGAAGGTGTCATCTATTCCACAAAAAAACAGTGCCACTGCCACAAGCAGAGTTAAGACCACACTCACTGAACCCACACACTACTCCCACTTGAAACAAAGATTTTTTTTTTTTTTGCTACTGTCTTAAGCAACAAGAACAACCTGAGTTCTTTGCAGTTACTGATTTGTTGGACTTGCTGAGCTCAAGAGCTGCTGAACCAACTGGAGAAAATCCATGCACCGCTTCCCTGTGTTCTACAAGGCCTGTTGTATAGAATTGAACACCACATGGATTAGTCAGATTTAGAATATGCAGCATTTGGGGAGAGAACAAGTTGCCTGTGAAGTTATTTAGGAAAATTATACATAAGAGTGAGATCTTTCAGATCTCATCCATACACTGTCTAGCCCCTCATACAGCACTTTGTCTAGCAATGTGCTAATAGAATTTCAGGCAAGAATTAGAAGGCTTAAAAGTGAACTTTAAATTTCACTTTAAAGTGAAATTCAACTTTTTTAAAGTGAACTTTACTCAACTATACCTCCCCATGAATTAACATGCCAAATACCTCCATCTTCATTTCTGAAAGTCCTTATTGGGTAGGTAAACTCTGAGTAATGCTAATGAGGAATGATACTTCTCTTCATTTTAAGAAGATATCAGTGTCACCACACTCCCAGAAGCTGGCTCTGGTGCAGCACGATGAATGCCTTGCAGGGAGGGAAAAAAAGACCTTTCTCAGGGTATGCAGGAGCACTACACGTGTGCACACAGTTAGGGCCAGAAATTAGTTCAAGGCATTAAAAACCCCACAACAAACAACTCCTGTGTCTTACTGTCATCTCACTGAAGCTGCTGAAGTTTTGCACTTCTCACTGAAGTTTTGCATAAACAGCTTTAAAAACTTGTGAAAGGTATTCAAGTTCAATAATTGAAGTCTTTTTGAAGCAGAAGCATTTTTGCAATGTGTGCCTCAGAACGGCAGCAGATCCCTGCCTGTCCCAAAGCTTAGCCCACTGCATTTCATCTATCAGTTCTCAGGCACAGCTGGTCCAGAACCACATGGTTATTCAGCTATCAAAACCTTTCCTTATTGTCACAGGGCCTGGGAAACTAAAACACACAAATTATTTTCCAACTTCTTTGTTGGTGTTTAATTTATCACTCCGAACACCCGCGCAGCCTCCAGAAGGGAAGGAACAGAAGTCATAGAAGGAAGAGTTAGAGAAGATTTTACACCTCATGCATTGTATGGGTTATGGGGCTGCAGTTCCCTAAGATATTTCCTGAGGTCTAATAAATCAAGATTTGCTGCTCTAATGCATCAAAAATGTGGGAGAACAGGATGCATAAACCCAGCAGTCAGACACGTGTTTTGCAAAATTTTGCTAATAAAAATCTCAACAGAATTTAGAATGTAAGATTAGACTTGATAGTTCAGAACTCTTGAAACTTCTCACAATTTTTCCATTTGCACATTTTATTTGCATCTTGCATTCAAAACAAACTGCAGTATCCATATGGACTCTCGAGTAGCCTAATGCAGTTCATTGCATTTCTAATGAATTAAAGAAAGACACTGAAACACTTCACAGATTCCTCCTGGGAACACATGGGCCAAATAACTGGGAGCTCCTGAGCCCCAGCAGGGGATGCTGAAAGACCTTCACCCCAGCAGAGCTGGGCCCATCACGCTGCCAGGTTTCTCCAAGATGACAAGGTCACCAGGTTCAGTGCACCAGGCTCTTCTGGCACTGGCTTTGGGACTCTGCTGACTGCGCCTTCCTGCTGAGGAATCCTTCCGACCTGTTTAACGGGTTGGCGGTTCTGCCTCGAGAGCCAGTCCCACGTCCCCTCCTCAATGCAAATCACTGCAACCTCCAGCAGAAATGACAACGTCAAAGCATTCACAGAGTTCATTACAAAAACACAGGTCAGAGGCTGCTCGTTATTTTGAAGCATCCCAGTTTCTGAAAAGCTATTTTGAGTTTACACAGTATTAAACAAAACATTAAACGTTCTGCCTGTGGGTCTGTTATGTCAGAAGCAAACACAGATGTGAATACTGTGATGTATCTCTGCATATCTCCTGACAGCTCATGTTTTGGGTTCCCTATCTGCAGCACTAACCAGTTCTCACAGTTGTATTTAATACCGAACTCCCTCCTGCTGTTTGTGAGAAAAACGCATGTGTAACAAACCTGGATCCCACTGGTCACGTGAGATTATTTCAAGTTGCTCCCTTCAGATTATAATTCCTTCTGAACCTTTTCTCCAGGGGAGTTGAACAATCTCAGTTCATTTTGCCATTCTTACTTTATTCTCCAAATGTAGGCAATGTACTGTCTACCTCTGTTCTAAAACTCCAGTCGGCAATTACCTTGGAAAAACCTTGAAAATCAACATCTACATTAATTCCTCCTCTTCTCCTTATTTTAAACACAAAGAATTAGGAAGATGAGGGAAGGCAGACTGAGAGACACTGTATTTATGTGTCCTACAAACTCTAAAGCCTTAAGTACTTTTATTTCCCACCCTGTCACACCGAAGTTGTGACCCAGGCTTTCTGAAGTGGTTTTCCATACCTGCCCCCACACAACAGCAGGCACACACACCTTCAGCACTTTCTGCCTACAGGAATATTCAACAGGGAAATTCCAACATGCATATGCATAAGTTAACACTCAGTTGGAAATCCAAAATAATTTAGTACTGCAGATCTTTATGTATTCAATTTTTTCTGAAATTTTAACACATAAATGAGAAAAGCAACACAGCTTCCAGAAGAAGCCAAAATTCCCAGTGCCAGGAATTTCTGAGCAACTGTCCCAGCTGGCCCTGACAAGGTGGCCCAGAGCAAACCCTCCAACATCTCCATGCTAAGGAGCTCCTTGTCCAAAAGGGTAGGGAGTATTTTTAAGTCTCTCACAGGACTATTATGAAGATTAATTAAGGTCTGAGCAGTGCTTTGAAGATCAAAACTGCTATGCTGTTATTTATTATTAAAGAACAACAAAGCGCATTCTTGTTGTCTATAATTCAACTTCACAGAGAAAACAGTGGACGAGCACATGTTCAAGTGCATAAATTAATTCTCCCTGCCCCAACAAGCTGTTATTTGCATAACTGCATTTTTAGCCACCAAAACCCCATCAGTAAGTCTACACTCATCCCTTTGAAATATTGTAAAGGCCTGAAGGAATACAACCAATACAGTTTCTCTTCTGATTCTCTTCCAGGATAAAGTTTTTCCTATCAGATATTTCTGCCTAAGTTCAGCAATGCCTTTTATCCTATTGGGAGCCCTTGGATTATTCAAAGGATAACATCAGACATATACTGCAGTGCCTTGCTAAATCAGACGTTGAATACCTATTCTGGATGTTTGCATTCGAAAAGAGGAGCAAGAACAACAGTACGGCATGGTGGGTAATTCTTTTTTTTTTTTAGAGGGAGAGGAAATCATAATTATTTTGGAGCTCTGCTTTCTTCACAGCTTTTCCCATCAGAAAATGACTAATCTATATATCAAATTATTTCACAAAAAATATCCACTACTGAAAAATACATAGGAATACTACATTGCAGAGTGTATGACTAACTTACACTTCCTTCAAACGTATGCACACATACAATTTGAAAATATTTACTAGAAATGCTCCTGTATTTAATTATAGTTCTATTCTTAAAACATGGAATCACGTGTATTTTGGCAGCATGTCCACAAAAAAACCCAGAAAAGGTGGGTAGTATTAACAAAAATTGAAAAAAACAAATTTAAAGTTCTGAGTAACTACTCTCAAGCCTCGCCACCACAGGCCTGCCTTCCTGATGTTATTCACACTGCTCCAGCAGATTGAGTTCTCCAGCATCCCAGCACTGGGCTGCAGCAGAGCAAATATTTAAAGCAAACAAGGATAGGAGCTGTTGGACCTCGAGAGTGGTGAGCAGTGAAATCTGGTGTAACTGGGCAGCTCCTGCCACGTTTCCACTGCAAAGACAAACTGAGCAGCTCCTGCCCCCCTTACACTGCACAGACACTTCTGAGAAAGGGTCCAGTGTCTGCAGGATGCTGAGCACCTCCCCAGTGTGTCAGCCCCCTCACCTATCACAGGAAATACTTGTATTTATTTTGGCTCTATTTCCAATACCTTAGTCTGCACTCCAAATCTGCAGCACATTCTTATTAACAACACGGATGCCAGATTGTGAACTTCTGTACTTTTTCAACTGTTTTCAGGAGCAAGTTGTGTTATATTTAGCAGCCATATGGCATTCCTCCTCCACACGTTTGCTAGAGATAAGAACTGACAAATTAAGTTTTCTAAAACACCAATCTATGTGTTTTCATTTCCAGTTTTAATTGTAGATGCTAACTGTGGTGTAATCATTAACCCTGACATTTGCCAAACAGGAAATGCAAAGCATACCTATAGCAAAGGATGCAATCATAGAACTAAGTTTTCTTGCAATCTAGGTGAAAATGTTCAGAAAGCTCTTAAGCTGTACTCCAGACAGCTACATTACTCTAAAATTAATACAATATGGCTACATAACTAAATAGCCATGGGTGTGTTGGCTTCCTTATTCAATTGGCAATTGCTCTGTGTATGGAGGACTGAATGTAGGTTACTCGTGCAGCTCAAGCTGCTGCAAATCTTAACGGGAGAAAAGCAAAAGCGGTGACAACCAACTCACAGCTCGTAAGGAACTTCAAAGACAGAAGGGCAACCACCACACAGTTTTCCCATGCTCCTGGGAGCCAAGTTAACAAAGCTGAATTTCCCTACAGCACAACCTGATTTCATAGAAACTGCAGTCAGAGGTTAGAAAGAGATGAACCATTTTAAGAAGCAAGAGAAAACATTTGAGAGCTGCTGTCATTTGGGACAGCTGAAAAGGCAGGTTGAACACAAGACAAGGATCTACACCAACTCACCACAAGTGGACCCCACCATGTGTGCATCCCTCAGCAAAAAGGAGAAAGGAGGGGAAGAGGGACTGAAGGCCCCTAATAATTTAAAAGAAATGGACTGTTTTCCTCTCTAGCAGTAAGAGGAATCACTGCTTAAAATACTTATCTGTTAGCTAAATCATACCCCATTGCTAACTCCTCTTTCTGGTATCTGGAGCTTTCCCAATTGCTTCTGTGCTTTTCTGGGGACCAGGAATGCAAAGAACACCCCAAGCAAAGCTCTCACTCTCCTTGTCAAGGTGCTGCAGCCACCTGAACATCACCTGCCTGCAAACTGATGTAGAGCATCCTCTCCAAAGGTGGCTGCACAAAGATAACCAAATTCCAGGACTCGCTCCACGCCTCCACCAATTTGGTACCTAATTCAATTCCTAAGGGGCAAGGCCAGCTTTTCCCTTCTGTCCAAGGAATTGCAGAGCACCACAGTGTTTCTCCAGCAGGAGAAAGAGGGACAGACATGCACATTACACGTGTGCCTAAGCACACTTATGAGCTGCACGTCCAGGCTGAGAAACATAAATGAACAACCGTGGTTTTTCCAGCTGGTGTGTTAGGTTCGTTACTCCAAGAAAAATAATAAACCCTCAATACTGTTGTTTCTCTCCCTGTGCACAAAGCAATTTGGAGAATCTGCTCGTCCAGTACAGCCCATCCTGTGTTTAAGCCGTGTAAAATTCACGAAGGTGAATGATAAGGCACAAATCACTGCCTGCAGCAGAACCTTCACACTGGACAACCCACCGGAGACCCAATGTGCCAGTCAACATATTTTGCAGAAAGTAACAATTTCTTCGGAACACTGACTATTCTCTCCCCTCTTCCTTGAGGAGACAGCTACCACTGAATGAAAAATAATTGTGAAGCTCGAACAACATCCAGGAAGCAGGGGAAACAAATTGCTTCACAGGCCAGAGTCTCTTGCACAGAACATTTGAGACAGAACAAAATGTTTAAGGATGCAATCAATCACTAAAATTTCTCCAAAAAAAAGAGAGCACACACACTCATTTGTTCAAAGCTTGCTTTGGTAAAAAAAGAATGAGAATAACCATCCCTGCATGCTTGATTATCAAATCAGTGCTTGGTGGGAAGAACAAGTAAGGGAGTCTTCCAATCAACCAGCTTTTTTTTTTTTTGCTTTAAATGTGGTCATTGAACACTGCTGGAGAAAGATGTCAGGATAAGCAGATCCCTGGTCTTCTGGCAGTTTTTCCCATTCCTGAACAATTCCTCCTTCAGATGCACAGCCTCAAAGGTTCAAAGGTCCCTACAGCCTTTGTTCTCAGTTCCAGAGTAGTTACAAACAAACTTTTGTTCCTGTTTCTTCAATGAAATAAGCTGCAGCAGTTACCAATGACTGAACTCTACATCTGAAGCTTGCCTTGTGCATCGTTCAACAGGAGGACTACGGAATTCCATTTACACTTCCAAGAATAAATTATCAGAACTTTTGCTGAAATAAAAATCAACTACTCCTTACTGATTCAACCTCCACTGAACATATTACACCTCTGCATATTCCTGGAAGTGAGGAAGAAGTGACACATTTTGGTTTACAGATTGTGCTGAAGAATTCATTTTGGTTTATCTGAATATTTATAGCTACTGCTCGTTCATTTGTGAGTTTTACAAAAACTCTACATTTTATATTTTAGTGCAAAATTGGTATCATCATCAATACATAAAAATACACATATATAAGCATTAGAAACAAATCATGACACCCAAACAGCAATTTTTATTTATATCCCAGCCAGAGTATAAGAGATGAGATGATGATCCTAAGGGCAAGCTATAGAAATGTATTCACGGTCCATGAAAAGTTGATCAAATTTGTAAAGACTGTATCAGATTGTATAAGCTGCTATGTAAATCTGGGGAGAAAACAAGCAAGGTGCATTATCGAGTGAGATAACAGGCTTTTTGACGTCAAAATAAATTTTAAAAGCTATTGAAATCACCCTGTTAAAAGACTGATTGTTCCCAGCAGGCGGGAGCTGACTCTCCAGAGATGCTTCTTGTAAAACACAAACACAAAAGGCCTGGCACAAGGCTGGTATTATGAAATCTAATGAAGACATTCATGAATCATAACAATGAGGAAAAGGGTAAATATCAGCAAACACTTGAAGGCTTTTGCAACCATTAAAATTGTGCATAAACAGCATTGGCCAGCTACATTCTTCATAATAGCCACACTTATGCCTTCCTGAAGTCTGTAAGAATATGGCCAAATTATAACATTTTGATTTGGAAAAGATCTTGGTCTTACACTGGCACCAAAATCCAAACTGCTTTCACAACACCAAGCACTGTATCTTCTGTTTTTCCCTAGAGAACTCACAGGCACCTTGAGTATTCTGAGTATTATGGCCAAAAATTTCATCTCCCAAATGCCAGGAAACATTGTTACTAATATTAAACGGGAAAAAAAGGCAAACGACTTTTTAATAGAAATGTTTTTAGTCAGTAATAAATACCTGTCAGATAACAAAATACAGGGACAATTAAACATGGCTTTCTGTAAGAAGCAAAAATTTTCACACAACTTAGAAGAACCTAACACCTTGCCACCAAAGTTATTTTTAGGAAAACTGATTATCTCAATCTGCAAGTAAGTGATGACAAAGCTTTTAGAAAACCACCTTCCATCCACGTATCTGAAAAGCAACTCGCTCATTGGAAGAGCCACCACCAGGAGACCTAAGGCCACAACTGTGGCTGACCAAGTGTCCCTCCATCCAACAAAAAACCTCAGGGATATTTAAGCATTTAATTTTACTCTGAAATCCATAGGAAGCCAGGCTCCAAAGTTCTTGCAGTCCTGGCTTAATGAATTAATGGTGGAAATTGGAGAAACTCCAGTTTCTCTGATTCTTAATGAGTTATAAGGGTTACACTAAAAATCAATGCTTTCTACCCACAAAGATTAGTACTGAGATGTGTGCAGACAAAAGCCCTGAGCGAGGAGAAGCAGCAAGTGCAGCTTCTTCATCAGCAAAAGCAACTGAGATGACAAGAGGGTGAACAACTCATTGACCAGTAACTGAGGCCCAACCATTGCTTCAACCAGTGACCTCATACCATGTCAGGACATACTCAAAATGTTGCAGCATAGCTACAGAAACAAGACAAAGGCAATAAAGCTGCTTAAAACAGTAATTTTAAAAAATGGAGATGTATTTCATTTTCTAAAGTATGGGTTAAAAGCTGCTGAGCCATATTCTCATAGAACATTCACAGATGACCCTATGAACTCCAGAACTACCCACGTGAAATTAAGCACAGACAAGAACATCCAGTGAATGACAACTTCAGTGTCAATCATCACCCGACAATACTAAACACATTCAAATCGTGAGCATGATGGGAGTTAACACTGGGTACAATCACAAAGCAAGACAATAGCATGAGGAAGCACACATCTAGCACATTTACCAACCTGATTACAGCAAACCTGGTAGCATTGGTTTATCAGCTTAAACAATCAGCAGGTAATTAACTGTGCATTTAACAACTAGGTAGCAAAGTTTCTTCCCGGGAAAATCAGATTGGAAAAGTCAACATCAGCTTAAACACGATTAACTTCCTGTCCCACTGCTGGTAAAGCAAATCCAATTTACTAAATAGTTTAAAGGGCGGTTTTAATTATTTCGCACACTTCCAAAGAATCCAACGCTACACACAAATGTGGATAAGCGGATCTACTGCAGTGAGCACAGGCCCCAGCACCACAAAACATCACTGAAATAAACCCCCAGAGACTTAACAGCCCCAGTACTTTGTACTGCAGAAACCCTATGGATATTATAAAGGAGAGAGATCACAAGCGGCTGCAGTGTGTCGTTCTGTGCAACAAAATCCTAACTTGGAGCATCTCCTTCAGACTTGTCCATTACTTCCTATTTCTAAAACAATCTCTAGGAAACAAATATGCAATAAATAAATCTTGTGAGGGAGATTTACATCTTTGATCCGGTTTCAAGTGGCACAGACACCTCCCTAAGAACACGCAAAGACTACTCAATAATCTATACATCTAAATCTAATAATAATACTCAATAATCTATACATCTAATCTTTACAATCTAAAATCTTTTACATGGCAGGAACTGAGGGCTCGTGGACAAACCGTGTGAGAAAGAGACAGCAAGGCACCCACAGAAGTAGAAGAAGGATTCAAATGAGCAGCTAATTGTTTTGCTGCCTTCCTACACTTCTTACCCAACATAATAATTAAAAATTGAAAACTGAAGTTTTCCAACTTTAATTGTTCAGCAGCAAACATAATGATCAGTTTTCAGCTACAACACAGATTTACAATAATAAAACCTAAGCAAAGCAAATGAAACCCCACAAAATTAATAATGAAAAGAAACTGTTTTAACCAAACCGGCTAAGAATTGCTAAATGACTCCTGACCCACAGCATCACATCCTCGGGTTATGCGACTCTCCGAATTCTGGCTGGCTGGAAAACCTAATCTGCATAACAATAAGTGAAAAAAATGGCTTCTCTTTAGTGTCCTCAGTGTGCACATCCCTCCTCTCCAACAGCCCTCAGCCAGCCTGCTCAAAGGATTAGCATAAGAATAGAAATCACGGGGAAAATCCACACGCTCCAACTGCCCAGACTTGTTGACCTGCTTCACCCCAGATACCAAAATGACTTATTTTTCCAAGGAAAACAGTTATGGACTTTAAAGGTTGATAAACACTGCAATTTGCTGCTCTTTCATTGCAGTATCAGATATCCCAAGGGCAGCTACCGAACAGAGCCGGACAGAGACACAGAACAGTTGCCACTGCTGGAAGCACAGACACGTTCAAGTTCAAATTCCTGCACAAGCCTGGTGGGGAAGAGTGGCTCTGTCAGGATCCTTCTCAGCTTGGAACTACCTGGTCCATTACCAAACCCGTGCTATCAGCAAGCTCATCAGCCTTGCTGGTGCACAAAGCTGCTGCTGCTGCTGCACAGGGCGGGCTGAAAGCAGACCCAGAGCTGCAGGTGAGGAGCACACCTGGGACAGGCCATGGCCCTGTGGATACCACACCTGGCAGAGGCCACCCGTGCTCACAGTCCCATGGGAGCAATTCGGTTCTGCAACCAAAATTCACCAATTTACCTACACCTTCTATCTTCTTCCCTTTCAGTCCATACCCTGGGATCCGCCAGCAGCTGTGAGACAACAGCTCGTGATTTCCTCACAGTCACTGGAATCAGAAGTACAAGGATAAGAAAATTCTGAGGAAGTGCAAATGAAAATAATCCCCCAGTTCACGAAAAGGCCACCATCTTCCTCTTATTTGTGGAGAGCAGTTCACAAAGGCCAAGGGAACCCATCCCAATTCTTCTCTCCCACACAAACTCTTCTAGCCATAATAAAGTATGAAAAACATCATTTATTTTTGGAAATATGGATATTGGGCTCCTGCAAAACACACTGAGTTTTTTTTGTATAAGCATATTATGGTATTTGACATGTTTGTTTTGCAGTGGGGGAAGTTGACTGGAATCATCCCCATAATATGGTCTGACACTCTATGCAAAACAATGCATTCAAACAGCAAAATGACATTTCCTTTTCAGAAGTTCACAAAAGAACCAGAAGCCCAGGGGAAAATGGCCAAAGTAGTGCTAGTCCTCTTTTTTGTTAGATTTCCTCTACTCCCTCTGGGATCTTCTCCCCAGCCAGTAAGTCACCACTGCAATCATCCCCCTTAAATTCAACATGATCATCATCATTGCCCTCACTCTGCATTACAGAAAACAGATTAGGTATTTCACAATCCACCAGCAGCAAGTGGCACAAAACTGCTGCAACATCCAGCTACATAAAATCTAAAAAGTAAAACAATTCCCCAATGATATTTCTGCTGACTTGCCTCAGATGTATTTGTTGAGTTTTTGAAGAAACAAAGAGCACTTTAAAAAAACAAATCCCAGATTAAGACCACAAGCTGCAAGACTGGCCAATAATTTACTTCTGGCAATGCACTAATATTTCTGTACATTATTTATGGCATTGGTACCACGGTAACATCTCAGTTCTGTTTCCCTAAATAACAGGTTTCACAGTTTGCCAGACTGACCCCATCTTCCCCTTTATTATCTCAATCATCATATGCCCTCAAATGACTAGAATTTCGATTCTTGCAGCTGGCTCCAATGTGTTCCAACATTACAAACCCTTCAGCTACACACGTACACACCCTGGTAAGGCTTGAGTAACCTCGGATAAGTTTCATGAAAACAAACCAGTCCAAGCACAAGAAGTATTTGCTTGCTCTTTTATCATGAAGAATACACAATAGTTTACTTACCAGTCAAAATAAGTTGTTCACTCAAGGCTAACCTGATTTCAGAATGAGAAGACATCTGTGCAGTGGGAGAGTAACCGCACAGTTCTCAATAAGCATGTGCAGGATATTTGTCCCTATTCTGCAGAAGCTCCAACCTCAAACACTTGAAATAGATTTTAAGAGTCTTGGAAACCGACTCATTTGGTTCATTCCAAAGAAGAGTGTCTGGTCACCTTTGGATAACACACTTACAGCTGTTTCTTGAAATTTAGTAGCATATTTTAAGCTTCTACTTTCTTGCCTTTCCACCTATTCCTCTCGATTGCGTTCTTCCCAGTGCCACGACCAACCAACACAACAAACTGGGTGCCCAACGCCTGCGGAGGCTGTCCAAGCCTCTGTCCAAAGTGCTGTTTTCTGCATGATCTCATGTGGAAAGTACAGAGAAGGAACAAAAACTGACTCGTTCCCATCACCTTCTTACAATCCAGCAGCCCTCGGTCCAGTCTGGAGCAGCTGTTTGCCACAGGAGACAGATTCCCGAGGGAGAACAAGATGGGACGTACGGCTTGCAGAAGGAAAACAGCACCGTAGGTGGGTACACACGTGCGAGTTTCAAAGGTTAATTTACCTTTTTCCCAAGCTCCCCCTGCTCATTCAGAGTCCAGACGTGTTATGGATCCTTCCCTACAAAACCGCACTCAGGCATCCACCGCTCACCTCCCTCTGCCACTGGGTAGGAAGCTCAGCGAGGTAATTTGGATAAACCACCTCGGTGGGCACCCGCAGCACCTGTTGGGCGCTGCTCCGTGCCCCGCTGTCCCCGGACACGGCTGTCCCCGGCCACGGACCCTGCGTGCCCGCAGCAGCCCCACAAAGGGCAGCAGGACAATGGAGCCGGCACAAAGCCGCGTCCCAACGCCGAACCCCAGGCGGGGATGGCACGCCCGGGCTGAAATCCCCATTTTCCCTCCTTCCCACCGATTGTTCCCCGGCCACACGCGCACTCGGCGACCTGGGAGACGGCCGGCTGCGCGATCAGAGCTCCCGCGGGCGGAGGGGGCGGGGGGAGCCCCAGGACGAGCTAAACCCCACCACGACAGACCCACGACTGCTTTTATTCGGTTTCTTTTTTCCCTTTTTCTCTTCCGCCCATGGCGGCAGCGGCCGCGGCGCGCGCCCCATCACCCACCCCAGCGCCGCCCTCACGACCTGCAGGCGCTGTGGCGACGCCGTGGCGACATTATCGCGACACTATCGCGACTGTCGGTGCCATGCCGACCTCTCCCGTCAGCCCTCCCCTCCGCTGCCCGCGCTCACCTCGCTCCGCCGCCGCGGGGGCCACGCCCCGACCGCCGCTCAGCAGCCCCGTCCCGCCGCCCGCAGCGCCATGGCCGCGGCCACCGCAGGTGAGGAGGAGCCGCCGGGAAGGGGCCGGCGAGGGCCCGGCAAGGGGGATCCGCGTCCGGCACACGCCCCCCGCTCCGGATCAGGGACGGGCGGCGGGGCCCATGCGCGGTGCTGCTGCCGCCGGCTCCGCCCCGACGCCGGGAAGGGCGGGCGGGAGGCGGTGGCCGAGGGCGGGATGGAGGGAAGGGAAAGGATGGAG
>VZRZ01002000.1:221866-261838 GCA_013398175.1 Climacteris rufus
AGAGAGAGAGAGAGATGGATCAAGGGGGGGAGGAAGGGAAGGGAAGGAGGGAGGAATGCAGGAGAGAGAGATGGATGAAGGAAGGGAGTGATGGAGGGAGAGATTGAGGGATGCGTGCCTGGGATGGCGGGGCTGGGGGACGGCGCGGTGTCGAGGTGGCCGTGAGGGGACACGGAGGAGGGAGCTCAGGGTGCCGGCTCGGGCTCGAAGGGAGCGTATCCCTCTCTACGACTCCCTGGCAGAAGAATGTAGCCTGCTGAGGTTCGGGCTCTGCCCCCAGGGAACAACGACAGGATGAGAGGCCAGACACTTAAGCTGCACCAGAGAAGGCTTAGGTTCGACATCAGGAGGAATTTCTTCCCGGAAAGGGTGATTAGATATTGGAAGGGGGTGCCTAGGGAGGTGTTGGAGTCCCCATGCCTGGAGGTGTCCAAGGAGTGACTGGCCGTGGCACTCGGTACTCTGAGCTGTTGACAAGGTGGGGATCGGGCACAGCTTGGACTCGATGTCTTGCAGGTCTTTTTCACCTAAATGACTCTGGTGTTCTGGGACCAAAGCACCGCCCCTGGGCATCGGGTGATGGGGAGGCTGCGTGTCTGCTTCCCCTCAGCGTGGGGTGTGCCGGGGGCTTGGGGCCAGGCTGGGCAGGGCAGGGTTTGTGTCTTTGTGAGGGCTGAGCTGCAGCGTGACCATAATGGGGTTATTTGACAGAATCCCAGGATGGCTCAGGCTGGGAGGGGCCACAGAGGGTCACCAGAGGGTCACCTCGCTGCTCCAGCAGGGCCTTCCCACAGCACGGCACAGGATTGTGTCCCGAGGCTTTTAGGATATCTCCAGTGACAGAGACTCGACAACCCCTCTGGGCAATCTGTTCAGTGCTCAGTCACTGCACAGGAAGTTCTTCCACATGTTCAGGTGGAATTTTCTGGGCATCAGTTTCTGCCCGTTGCCTTTTGTCCCGTTGCTGGGAACCAGTAAGCAGAGCCTGATCCACCTTCTTGGCACCCCTTTTAGGTATTTATACACATTGCTGAGGTACATTTGGGCCTGAGGGATGTACAAGGTGCTGGGGCTGGTCCAGAGGCAGCAGAAGGGATGGAGCTGGCAGGGCCTGCTGGTTCCGCTGGCGAGGCTGGGTCCGCTCCTGTCACGGGGTCACAGAATAGGGAGGTTGGAAGGGACCTGTGGAGATCACCTGGTCCAACCCCCCTGCCAGGGTCAGCAAGAGCAGATGACACAGAACACATCTAGGTTGGGTTTTGAATGTCTGAGTACTCAAAAATTCGCCAAAGATGTCTTGAAGTTTGTTTGGGTCTTTTTTACTATGCCTAAGGCACACTCCCTGTGCAAGGGGTGGGTCCCAGCCAGCAGGGATGTACCAGATACCGGCCTGTACCAGGGCCCTCCCACCTCACTGTGGTACTGCAAGACCAAGAAAGGTGTTTTATTGCAGTCACAGACATGCTTACTTGTGGATAGGACACTTGCACACCCTGTCCACAATACATAACTTTCCCCTCTGGTTGAGCTTCAAATGTATTAAACCTGTATGACATAGTGTTGCTTTAGCAGCAAACATTAATTCATACTTTTAAGTGAGATTTAAGTGTACTCCACAAACTCCTTCCTCCAGATAAGTGCCTCTTTGAATGCAAGGACCTGCAGTGTTTAGTAGAGGATCTTTTGGATACAGCCCTTATCCCTGTGTTGTGTTTCGATAGCTGACCCATAGCCACTTCATAATGTGCTTTATGTTCTTTATTGTTTCATTAACATGGCCAGGAACACACGAGTGATTTTGTTGTCAGTAGGACATGTGGAAGCCCCTCCCTGATAATTATGGCGTTTGGTGACCGCAGAGGTTACAAGTCTGATTGGTGGTGTTTGTTCCTGCAGCAGTGGCACTGCAAGGCAGTTATGCTGGGAGCACTCCCTGGCCAGGGCCCAGGGGCACGGGCTGAGGAATACAGAGTGGGGGTGTGGATCATACACCTGGCATTCACAGAGAGCTGGCTGTGGGGTGTGTCTGGGCTTAGCCACGTTTGCATTGAAGAGCAAATACGAAATGGCCCACTTGATACGCTTTCAGAAATGTTCTAAATGAGAGGCATAGTTTAAACTGTTCCGTAAGATGAATTTGTTACATTCTGGTTTTCTTTCCATCTGTGAAACACTCTAAATGCAATATATAATCTATGTTAAGGCTGTGGTGATACCAGCTATCCAGTGTTTGGATAAATTATGCCACTCTTTGCTAATGACTCTTTGCTGGGTGACTAAGAAAGGCAAGCCTAGGCATGCAGAAATTCCACGTTGTGAGCTTTAATTTAAAGGATTTGAAGAATTTCTAGATGTTGTGGTAAAATTTTCAGAGCCTGTTGTGAATAACTGATGATAACTGTAAATGTGCAGAGTCTGGAACAATAGCTCTGAGACGTGAACTGCTCCATATCACCATATGCTGTGCCAGATGCCAACAAACAAAACTGGAGTTAAGAACATTGGTGGGGTTGGGGCTCCATGGGTAAGGAGACAGCAAATAATGAAGATGTTGCACAGTAGTCCCTAAAACAGGGAAGAGTGTAATTATGTCGGCTAATAAACAAAAGAGGTGGCAGAAAATACACAAATTACAGTGATGACAAGGCAAAATACTATAATGTATTGTGCTACCTACAACTCTGGTCCTGTCAAACCTGACAAATGAATTAGGATGAGCCAGGACAGTGCCTGCATGGCTGACTGCTGATACAAGTCAGAGTGCCAGAAGTGGTTTGTTGGCTCCATATTTAGGAGACAGAACATTCAGTAATGTGCAAGGAGGTGATCCCTATCTATCCATCCCTGATTTGGGTGACTTTGAAATTCCTGGAGTAAAGATACCCAGAGCATCCCCAAGCAGCTGAGCCTTTCCCTCTGTGATAGATGCCATCACCTCTCTTTTGTGGTTTTGCCTCTTCCTTATTTTGACTGGCTGTTGCTGCATGATTTTTGCAAGGCCTGTTTGTTGCTCTTCCCAGCAGAGTATTTTTCATTATGCCTGTCTAACTAAAAACAAATGGTGGGCTGCATGTGGGAATGCAGCTTGGGAAAACTGGAGATCAAAGAAAGGTCTTGACTCAGTGCTGAGGATCCTGCCTGCATTTCCCTTTAACTGCCTCCCACCAAGCTGTGCCTTGAGATTTGAAGCTCACTGCCTTCGCTTTTGTGTCTGAACATCTTTGCTTAAAAAGCTAAATAAATAAAGGGAGAATGTTTCTCCTGCCCCTCTTCCCCTCATACTTTCTGTTTCTTGTCAGTTCTCGGTCTTGCTAATTTTCTGGAAAACTTTAATGGCTCTTCGGGAGGCCAGGAAATGCTTCACCAGCGCTGGTATTCAGCTCTCCCAAACAGGAAAGCACTGCTCTGAACTGCTTCAGCCCTTGCCAGTTATAGTTTGCTGCTGTGTGTCCACAGGGCCTGTCTGCCCTTTCCATGGATCTGAAGGTCACTTGGCCCTGATCACCTCATTGGCATCCAGGAAAAAATCTTCCCCAGAGGATGAGAGGGAGGGATATGACCAGGTGTCAGTTCCTCCAGGTTTCATTTTTTGTTTTCAGCTTTTTAAAAACTGGTCCATATCTATTTGTTAGCAAGGGTACCAAATTTTTTTCTCATGAGTGAGTATTTTTTGATCCACATGGTTTTGTTTTTCCGCTATTTTTTTTTTTTTCCCACTGAGGAAGAAAGTGAGGGAAACTGAAGAAGGAGACTTTGCCTGGCTTGGATTTGTTGGGGTTTTGGGGGTGGCTTTTTTGGCTGGGAATGTCAGTGGCAAGATGCCTCTGCTGAGAGAAGCTCTAGAGATCAGCTCTGTGCTAGCTGGTGCAGAGTGCGGTTCTCATTTACATCGGCTGGCCTGGCTGTGCTTTGAGAGTATGTTGATGTGAGATAACCGTATCTTTCCTTCCTTTACTCCGTGTTCTTCTTCTCAAGTATTTTTCTTGGAGTGAAATGATAAATATTTAAGAAATCAGTTGCATTTGGAGACTTCTTCTGAGCTTTGTATATGTTTGTTCTGAGAAGATGCTGCTGCCAAACAGTACTAGATTCTATTTACAAAATAAACTGGGACCACAACGAAGACGTGTGAAAAGATAAAGGGTGGGGACGCGAAGAGTGAGAGACGGTGTATTTCTGTTCCTGAAAGCTGCTTTGCATTTCTATAGCACCTTTCCTCTCAGTGTTTCAGGGCACAGCGCAAGCATTAGTCATGGCTCATGCCAGATTGGGGAGACGAGTGAGGCAATTCCTGTCACCCTTCGAGGATGAGTCTCCGGGATATGAATAACCCGGGGAGAAAGGCAAGTCCTTTCTGGAGCAGGGTTGTGGCAGCTGGTGCTAGGGGTGCTGAATTTGGGCTGGGACTCCTAAATAATCACTCCAGAGACATGAGCTGCTTTATCAGAATCCTTACTGTGGTTTTGCCATCAAGAAAAAGGCATGAGCACAAAACCACGACTACTTTCATTAACATTTCGTTTTAAGCTAAAACTTTAATGAAGTTCATTTAAGCTAAAACTTCATAAGACTTCTTCATTCCTGCTGGAAAAGCGAGTAATTCAGTTAGGACTGGGATATCATGTGTGAAATCTTGCCTCTGTTGAAGCCACCAGGTGCATTGCTATGGACAATTGAAGCCAGGCTCTTTCCCAAAAGTAGATATTAATAATAAGAGCAAGAGATTTCATCCAAGTAACTTCATTAGCAAATTTGGCATGTTTGAGAGGACTCTGCGGGAGGAGAGACAAAGACTCTGTCATTGCCAATATTCCAACTTATGTTTTCAGAGAAGAAATATATCTTTTCCTGGCAATGGGTGTATTGACTCTGTCTGGCTTGTTATTCAGCTGGTCATTCTGTTACACACACCATTCCCCAGTGGTTTGTTTTCAGACATCACAACTCATAGCCATCAGATACAGGAGAGAGATTTTTTCCCCTACAGTATTTTATGGCTAGAATATTTTTTGTTCTTAAATATGAGAATCCCCCTGCCTCGTGCAGGACAAACCCAACAGCATATCTGTGTTATTAAAGGTGCTCATCCTTGGAAAAGGGCATGCACAAAATGAGAGATACCGCTCTGTGACTGGTTTGTGTACCTCCTACACCCAGGGACCAATGCGTGAGCACTTGTCACCGATGATGCCACAGATGTTGCTGTTGCATGATGTTTTCTAGAAGCAGTGATAAGCAGCAAGATAACTAAACAATGGGCATGGCAAACCAGGTGTGATGCTGCTGCGTGCCATGGTTAGCAACAGAGTTAAGTAACTCAGAGATGCTGTTTAGGATTAAAAACGCCTGGTGGGGAAGACCCCCCAAGGTAAAACAGCCCCCAAATTCAAAAGCATCATCAGTGCAGACCCTGTAGTTGGGCATGTTTCTGTACACACAGCTCTGTGAATGCAAGTGACTTCTGGACTCACAAAGATAAGCATTCAGAATAACTGAGATCAGATTTTTAATGAACCATTCATTAGACTGTTAAGCAAAAAACGCTATCCTCTGAATTGGTTTGGCTGAAATAGTCACTGAATACTCTTGCAAAAACAGTCTACATTTGCAATATTCTGTAGCCTGTAGCCCAAGAATTGGACATTTTTTCCAGCCTTTTAAAATTATTACTATTCTGTGATCCCTGTAGAGAACATTGTGTTTGGTGATGTGAGGCAATGAGAAAGATTAGAAATGTAGCTGAATAAATTGATTTTTAAAGCCTTGAACCTCTTACTGTTTACAAAATACTCTTAGTGTACACACGTAGTCTCTGGGACTGTGCATATGTAAAGTTCAGCTGTGTATAAATACAAGCAGAGCAGAATATTACTTTCTCTGCCAGCCTGTCTCTTTGATGGTCAAATTCACCCAGATGAGTGCCCAGGCTGCTGAATGGAATTCTTCCAGTTATTGGGCTTCTCCTTGCGTGCAAATGTGATGCTGTGCTTTGGACAGAGTAAAACTGCTCTTTTGACTGCTTGCTCTTTAATCCTGCCTTCAGAGGCTCCCAAATGCTCCTGGAGCTACCCTGGCATGCAGCATCTGTGAAATCCAGTGACTGGCTGGGTCAATCACAGGCTGTATCTCGGAGAGCAAACTGCGGGCGAGCGCATTCCAGCTGGTGACCTTGGTGCACGGGGAAGTGGGAATGGCTGGCCACTTCTTCACACAGTTTCTCTCTTTGTGCCACCTGTGCCCAAATTTGCTTGGAGGCTGCGAACTTGCAGTTCTCTTGGGATAACCGGAGCCAGACCCCCGCTGGGGGACGGGCATGGCACCACCAGTTTGCCAGGCGCTGGCAGGTGCTGGTGTGGGTGGAGAACTGGCAGGGCTTGCTCTGCTAATGAGAGCAGAGACTGAGAGCAGTTAGGGACGCAGGGCCCTGCAGAGTTTAACACTTGTGCACCTCTGTGAGTTGCTAAATGAGTGCTCAAAACCTCTCTTCAGTTACTTGATGCTTGGATATTTTTTTCTGTGGAGGACTGACCCTGGGTTTGGGAAGTTAGCGTGAATTAGGACACGCTAGTGTTACACACACCCCGCAAGGAAACAGCTGACAAAGAACATGAACATAAAACAGTGTACATCACTGAGTAAGTAAAGACACTGAGCTGAGGGAAACCCAGCAACATCTGGGAATCCAGTTGGAAAACGATATCCAAGGCACTGTGGGATGGAGATCAGACATTCAGGGTAGACCAGCCCCTGCCTTGTTTTCACAGAGACTGATTTAGTGCTGCTCCCCACCGTATTTCATGCAAATTCTGTTATGTAATTATTTGTGTATTTATGACTGCGTGTGGCCAGAGCTGCCTGTTCCCGTTCCTGTCTCTCCATTGCCTGGAGTGAGTGAACATGGCAGATTGGAGCAAGCCTGAGGTTTAGTTGCACAAGCTGGACACATATCCTGTGAGAAGTGCACTGAGTCTTGCATTTTTAACCTTAGATTTTCTCTGTTTCTGTTAGAGAGTGGCTCAACCCCTGACACAGGAGCTGTAACATCCAGTTGTTGTACTGATGCTGATTGTGGCATTTCCTTATAACCAAATGTTGGCCACGGCTTGGCTTTGAGTTGGGCTGCTGTAACCCTGAGCAAATGGGATGAAGTCTAGAGGCTCTTTAGTTTGGAAAAATGATAAGAAGTTGCAGGATGAGTTAGATGGAGGCCTGAAAACATTACTGGAGAGAATCTGGAGGAGAACTGCTGAGATGGGGAGAGCTTAAAACAAAGTGACGGCTGTCAGGGTTGGAATGGGGATGAGATCTGAACTCTGCCTGCCCAGTCACACCCACTGAGTTCCATTCCTGCAAGAAGGGCGAGTGAAAGGAGGGGAAGCGAGGGACTGCACGCAGCAGGTGCCAGCGATGGCCTC
Source organism: Climacteris rufus (assembly GCA_013398175.1). Classification (NCBI taxonomy): domain Eukaryota; kingdom Metazoa; phylum Chordata; class Aves; order Passeriformes; family Climacteridae; genus Climacteris; species Climacteris rufus. The sequence goes on from VZRZ01002000.1 coordinate 229,282, forward strand.
TGGTTCCTGCTGGCAGCAGCAGAGCTGCTCTCTGGAGCTGGGCTGGATGGATGGCACTTGAGGAGCCTCCAGGAGAGCCTGACAGACCTGTCATGTGGGAACATTGCACACATGACACAGATGCCTGGCAGGCTGTGGCTTATGGAAACTTTGGATTTTTTCCCCTCACATGCACTTTAGACATAGCCAAATCCAAGAGCTGTATTTTGGGGAGGAACTAATGAAATGTGTAACAAAGGAAATGGCTGTGCTGTCAAGAGGGCTCATGAGCCACACTTCTTTTGCTGTGTCCCATATTTATTTTCCAGTTATTTCTTTCCTGAACTGGAACACTTCATCTGATCATTGTGTAATCCCGACATGACTGGAGCTCTCCCCTGCACTGATGATTGTGTCTGGGTTGGATTAATCAGCACAGGAAAATCAGTGAAACTTTAGGTGAAAACTTCAGTGAAATCTTCATCTACCTTAGAACTCGAGGGCTGAGGCAGCTTTTTTTCTGTTCTGTTGCTGTTCCAGGGAACTGATGCCACATCTAAGGAAAGAGGGGAGACTGTTTTTCAAGCTTTTGTTATTTTTTTTCTTGTTAACAAACCTACTGTGAAATTCAGAAGTGGGTAAAACTTCCCAGCAGCCAGAGTAAGAAGAGACACAACTGAACCAACTTCTTTTATTTGGCTGTTAGCTCCAAAAGCTCAGGGTGGTTACTTACATCAAATGCACAAACTGAGAATTCCTGTTTTTACAGACTTACAGCTAAGAGCAGGATTTTTATTTTCCTATACCCATCTCAGAACTGGGGGAAGCCCAAGCTGATCCTGACTTCTGACAACTGTAATTACAATCAGTAGCAGTTGCTGCCATAAGAAACTGGTGCTAAACAGGAATTAGAGTTGCATATTTATCCAGAGGATGAAAATATCTACAAGTATCTATAAATACATTCAGTTATTATTAGAAGGGATATTTAAATCTTCTAGTGCTTGGGTGTCCCAGATATCAACTGATGGAAAGAAGGGAAACCTCCTCTTGCAAATGAGTTGCTGGGTAATGTTTCACCACAAGTTTTGCTGCTTCAGGGCAGTTTTCATGGGCAGGGCACTCATTTCAGCTCAACTATTCATCTCATCTTTCACAAAACTTATTTCACAAGTGTAAGTATTTGTGGCAACTTGTCTGTGTTGTGTGACCTTTACACAATGACAGAAAAGCTCTGGAAGGCTGCTGATGTTTTAGGGCACATTCTTTAACAAAACTAATTAATCTAGCACTCAACCACTGGTTATTTCCTTTTTTTTAAATTTTTTTAGGAAAACTCCATTTGTTAACCCAGTATACTCTGTGGTGACTTGTTTAAGCAAATAAACGATTCTGTAGGAATTTAATGATCTTACAACTAAATGTAAGAGTCTTTTACAGTGAGTATCACCTACTCTCAGCCCTCACAGGTTGCCTGTATTTAGCTTTGGGCCTCACAAAGGTAAAGCTGAAGCCTTTAGAATAGCTCAAAACTCAGTACTTACCTTCACAGAATTTACAGCAAAAGCTTACTGAATTACTTAGTAATCATCTGAAACGTCACCCTGCCTTTTGCTGAGAGTCAATTTCAAATATTGCTGCAGTAAAAACCAGAAATCACACTAATTTTTAAGAGCAGGCTGGACCCTCAACACATAATTCTTTTAGGCTTGTACAGACATTATTTCACTTAAAGTGCTGTATAAAAACTTTAATCTGTAGATTAAAAAAGGTTAAGGCTGCAGAGTTTAACCTGAATGAATGGGATAAAAGAGAGCAGATAGAAAGCTCAGGATATGAACATTGAATTTAACAGCTCTGCAGTTTCGCGTTGGTATCGAGCTGCCAAGCGAGGCAGATACCAGGACTACAATGCTGGAAGAAAAAGGTGATTTTTGCTGATGTGTGTCAGACTTCTGCATATCGATAATACCCACCCTGAAGGTGTGGAATGAGAGAGGGAGAAGTCCTGAGCACCAGAATGGACTAAATTGTGAGTTAGTAGGAAAGGTGATAAGAACTGAGCACAAGAGACGTGGCAAGGGCAACAGCAGAGCTGAGATGTTCCAGCTTTCAGTCCCTACAGGGCACAGCAATTCCAAGGTGAGTACAGTTGCCCTGGAGAAGATTTCTGCAGGAATGGAGCTGGAACCAGCAGATTAACTTGACTGTTCCAGACTTGTGTGCAGGCAACAGACATTCCTCTGGCCCTTGGGCATTGGTCAAGGGTCCCACATGAGGGAAGGCAGCACCACAGAGAGCCAGAGAGCAGCTGGGGCCAGAAGGGACAGCCTGGAGAAAAAAAACACTGGAAGGAAGGGAGAATTTGAGGGTGGTTTTGGGCAATGGGTAGGACAGAGGAAGTGAAATAAGCAGGGAGTTTTGCTAAAATGTTCTTTGTCTGATTGATTGAACTTAGGCTGGAGAGAAACTGGCCTTAGGTCAAGTCTGCAGTGCTTTTATGTGATTGCTCTCCCTCTGAGCATCCCAGGCTGACAGTTGGGCCAGGCACTTCAGCCTGTGGGTAACAAACAGGAAAGGCATAGGGAATGTCCCTTCCAAGGACAGTTCCCCAATATATCCTTTACATACCCATTCAGGAGTTGTGAGGCTTTTTTACCCTGCAGGTTCCTCTGTTAGGAGGTGAATAGGAAGTGAACCCACCTCCTTGTATCTGCAAATTGTTTAAAAATGCTGCATCATCAGTTGTGGCACTTTTTTAGAGCTCGTTTATGATATGGAAACTCTCTGACTGTCCTTGAGCAGAGCCATGTGTTACCAGCCCCTTGAAAATACATGTTGATTAAATATGTAGGTCAGAAAACAGAAAGCACGTCCCAATTTATTAAATAGATGAGAGTTTTGTTGCCTAGTGCTCTATCTCTGGAGCTGATGATCAGTTTTTGAAAGTAATATGGTAATAGCTTTGTTCTCAACTCAGACTAAGGAAGCTCACCAGGTATTACTTCCCAAAGGGCAGGTGCTGGTTACATAGGGATAGTACTCAGGGGAATGGCCTTAAGATGGAGGAAGGCACGGTTAGATAAGGAATTAAGAAGAAATTCTTCCCTGTGAGGGTGGGAAGGCCCTGGCACAGGGTGCCCAGAGAAGCTGTGGCTGCCCCTGGATCCCTGGAAGTGTCCAAGGCCAGGCTGAACAGAGCTTGGAGCAGCCTGGGACAGTGGAAGGTGTCCCTGCCCATGGCAGGGCATGGAATGAGATGGGCTTGAAAGTCCCTTGCAACCCAAACCATTCTGGGATTCTAAGATTCAGTGTCATTAATAAATAAAAGTACCTGCCAGGGGATAAAGGATGAGGATTGCCCTGAGAGAAGATTTGCTAACAAGCAGCAAAGTCTTTAGGATTTCTCTCTCTGTTCTATAAATGGGCTCAACATAAACCAAAGTGCTTCTCCACAGTGATATCAAACCAAAAATTAAGCCTGGAATCCTACTGGCAATTGTTGCCCCCAAGCCTTCATTATGGCCCTGTTTTTTTCCTCATCTTGCACCGCTGAAGGAACTGGCTGGGGAGCTCCTCCTGGCTGGCTGGTTTGTGCTGTCTTCCTCGCAGCTCTCTGTAGCAGCCTCACACAACACTGAGTGAAATTAAAAACGTCTGGGCTGACTGAATTATTCCTCATTAGCTCAGTGGGCAGCAGATTTAGGAGCTAGGTTTGCAATGAACATTTATTAGATTGTGTGTCTTCTGGGGATAGCTAATTTTTTTATCATCAGATTCCATGATTTAGCAGCATCATTAGCTATTAAACATATATACTCCATTCAAGAGCTGCTTTTAAAAATTTTTTTAAGCCTGCTTAATCTAGGAGACATTCTTTTCCCATTTATGGGGGAGTTTTGCACAGTTCTTCTGACGAGTGCAAGAATAGCCAGTGGGAATGGCACCTGTAATCAATCCACTGACCGCTCAGTGCGAGCAGAAGGCTCTTGGATGAAGAAGCTCTTCTGGCTCTGCCAGGTGTCTGGCAAGAGGGCAAACACTGTTAGTCAGAATGGTGGAGTTTGTGATGTGGTGAGGTTTGCACCCTGCAAATTCATTTCATGTAGGTATTGAGGACAGGAGGGAGGGTTATGTCTTTCCCCATTCCCCTGAATTTTGAGCAGTCACATGTGCATGATTTTGCACTTTCTCAGTGAGAGCTGATTCACTGGGTTTCTAGTAACAAAAAATAAACTGAAGCCAGTTTCCCACCCCTTCTTGTAGGCGTGTGTGTGTGTTGAGGGGGTGGTGTGTTCCAAGGGAGCCCAGCCGTGAGAGCCTGAACTATGGGAGATCCAGATTCAGCTGGGGATTGTCAGAGACAAACTGTGAATGTGGTCACATCTCCTCACTATGCTTGGCTTGGCATCCATGAAAATAACTTCACAGATTCTGTGGTGAAATGAGAGCCCCTTGGATGCTGCAGTTTTAGGGTGTCTTGTTGGTTTGTCACAAAGTGTTAAAGGTGGTGAAAGCCTGGAGTCGGGATGGTTGTCCCTTTTGATTAAGTTCTTCTTTTATGTAACACTACTTGGTGTATTGCTCAGGAAATATCTTTGTTCTCAGCTCTCTGACCACTAAAGTACCTGCCATTTCTTGCAATTTACTTTGGAGGCTGTTTTCCAACTGCCTTGTGTTCTTGGATCAGATACAATCCCCTTTGATTCCTGTTGTCCTTTTGTCTTTGCTCACTTGGCTCTAAACATTTTGTTCCCTGAACACGGGCCCAGGTTCTCCTCTCTCCCATGCTGCACCAAACAAAATGCTGCTTCTGAAGCAATTAGTTAAGAAGCATTGACACACATGAGGGGAATTAGGACTCTTGATTTTTTTTTTTTTCCTAAAGATTCTGTACTGCTTTTCCCAAATCCTCCAGTATTAGTTCCAGGACTGAATGACTACAATTTGTCTGGTGATAGACCCACATTATATTTCCAGTTCCCTGATCCTCCTTCAGTGCCTTGTAGTCACAGCACAAGCCACACAACCACTGGAGCTGCCTGGCTCCTGCTGAACTCTGCTGGATGGATATACCAAAAGCCAGGTATGTCTAGACAGCCATATTTCCAAGGCAGATAGAAAACTCACTTATTTGGTAAAAAAACCAGTAAAAATATGAAGTGAAGACTTGGGTGTCACTGGTACAGAAGAGCGCAAAGTCTGCAGGAGAGCTGGCTCTCGAATTTGAATCTGGAGGTGAGACCTCTGCGAATGGTTTCCCATGCAGTTTGCGAGAAAGGAGGAAAGAAATTACTTTCTTGATGTAAAAGCTGCATTTCTATTACTTCTCCTGATCTCCAGGGAAGAGTGGAGGTGGCAAAAAATGGAAAATAATTGTCTGAGCAGAAATAGTAACTATCCCAAGGTCTTCAGTGTTATTTTGTCACACCTTTCTTCAGACTGAGTCCCTCTCCCATTTTGGTGCTGCATTCTGTGTCAAAAGGTGCAACCTAACAAACTGATATTTGGGCTAAAATGCTGTTTTCAGTTGCACTGTGTCACTTTAGTCCTCATCAGCACCTCCCTGTGCCTGGAAGTGGTTTGCATTCAGCCAGCTGCTCTTTCCCTGGTTTTCTGGCAGTTGTTGCACCAGTATTTCAGTCTCAGACAAAAGGAACCAAAACAAACCCAAACCACAAACAAACACAAAAAGACACACACACACACAAGCACACATGCACAAAAGAGACAGGTGACTCTCAAGGCTGGGTTGGATGGGGCTTGGAGCAACCTGATCTGATGGGAGGTGTCCCTGCCCATGGCAGGGGGTGAAACTGGATGGGCTTTAAGGGCCCTTCCAACCCAAACCCTTCTCGGATCCAGCAGAAACTAATCTGACTGCTGAGATGGGGATGTAAACAGCCTTTGCTCTTCTCTCCTGGATTATGCCAGAATTTACACGAGTTGAAGGGTTTCCCTGCCCAGGTCAGGGCCTCTTCAGGTCTGCATAAAACTACAGCAGATCCCATCCAAAAATTACTTACTTTATATTGTATTTAGCCTTAACAGCCTGACAATATTTGGTATTTCTGGTCTCTTAATATTGCTGAGAGAGGAGGAAAATTGTTAACCCTGTTTTGTAAATGGCCAAAGCCACAGAGGCCGGCTGGAGTGGAGCAGGGACTGTAATCCCTAATTCTAAATTCTCTATTAAAACTCTAATCCCTAGGCTATCCTTCTGCTTTAGGCAGCGTTCAGGATGGATGGTATATAATTTATCTGAAATGATGCACCTGCCACTGTTTAAAGCCAGTTATTTTCCTTCTGTCCCTGGGTCAAAGTTGCTTCTTTATTTGCCAGATTAATTTTTTGCTGGAGTGATTAAAAATTGCATGGCTTGCATTTTGTAGGTCTGTGTTGGAGTCCTGTGGCTCAAATAGCTCAACAAATTCCATGTAGACTAACAGTACCTTGGGACTCATAGAGGTCGATGCCTGGAGTGGTTAAAAGGGAAAAATCTGAGCATGTGGTTTCCAGCATTCACTGACTGGTGAGATCAAAACATCTCCTCATTTGTCTGAGGATCCTAATTTTTTTGGAAAAAGTTTAACGGAAAAAGAGAGAAAAATACAGATACTTCACAAAGAATATAGATAGAAAAACACAGCAGGATGGGGGGAATGTGGAAGTAGGTCAGATGCATTGCAGAAAAAAAAAGAATCATTATTATGATTAGGAGAGATTATGGAAGGCAAGAGCAAACAACATCAAAGGAATCCAATTTATCAAGCCATTTAAACAAGAGCATTCCTTGCAAAGTAAGTTCTCCATACTGTGCACCAATTTGGAGCAAAATGAGAGGAGGATGTCCCATGCTATGTGTTTAATTTAGTATCTGGTCTTCTCTACAGGCAGCCATGAAGGTTTGAAGAAACCCTTTTTAATTGTAATGAGAACAAACACTGCAGAACTGTTACCCATCTTCCTTGTTTGATATCTTTTACATGTTTTGTTTTTCACCCTACATTTCCCGGTTAGATCTGTAGGTGAAGGATGCACCCAGGGTAATGGCAGCGCTTGCTGACAGCTCTCACTCAGTTACTGCTGCAGCATCAGGTGCTTTACATGAAATAAGGAGACTCTCATCTCAAAGGTTTCATATAAAAGGCAATTTATAAGGGTGAAATTATTTCATCTGAGGACGTTAAGAAACTTGGCAATGACAAGTAGATTCTGTTGCTTAAGTTTTCAGCAGTTAGGAGCCTGGCAGATGAGACCAACGTGCTGTGACGTGGTCTCCTTTTCTCTCTTTTTTTCCCCTGGTTTTGATGAGCTTGTCTGTCTCGTGTACCGTAGCAGCAAGGAAATGGATTTTGATTTGGATAGGGTTTTCTTACCTCATTTGTATCAAGACAGAAATTAATGCTGAAAGCTTTAGTTCTGTAAAACAGAACATTCTGCTCTTCCAGCATGTTTTTTGTTTTGTTTTGTTTTGTCTTGTTTTAATTTACCAACACAGACCTTAATGGCAAGCATAGGCAGTGCCTCTTAATTTGCAAGAGACATAGCCTTCTGTAACAGGGGCCCTGTGTAGTAGGAATTCTGTCAGGACCTGAGAATTTGGGGCCTGTTTCTGCCCAGCATTATAGACAACTTTTGTTGAGGTAGAATAACTGCATTTTCTTTTATTTCATACCAAGCTGGAGGGCTCCTTGCATGCTTTTAACACTGGCTTGGTTCCTCTAGACAGAAACCACAACCTCTGAGCTGTTTGACAGAGCTCTGTCATGTCAAATATTTCTTAGGAATGAGCTGTCTGAGAAATTTAAACAAGATGTGGACTTCTCTTAGCAGTGGGTTAAACACCGGCTGAAGCTCTTCCCACATACCTGAGTGCTGCTGCCAGGGGCTGTGGGCTGGTGTGCAGCTTGAACCCAGCCCTGCAGAGCTGCTGACTTGAGCCTGAGCACGGAGAAGCTTTGGCATTTTAGAAGCTTTTAATTAATGACACATTTTATGCCACTCATTAGTTTCCTGTTCAGGAGGAACTGGGGTATGAAACGTGCTGAAAGTTTCAAGGGGTGGTTGCCCACACAGCTGAACTTACAGCTGGGGTGTCCTCAGTCTTCTGAGCTGAGAAGTTGATTCTTTTCTGCTGCTTTTGCAGTGATTTGGGGCAATACAAGCCCAGACTTGGGTTAACACTTTTATTGCTGACTGCCTGTCACCCTGTCACTCTGGCAGTGTTGCCTTTCAGGTCCAAGCACTGCCAGAACTCTGTTCTTTGCACAGCACAAGGCAGAGCTTTGATGGAAATAACCTGATTCTTCTTTGTTTAGGCAATAGAGTGAGGGTGTGGGGAAAATCTCACCCTGTCTTGTTTTGGATCTCGGCCAAAGTTTGGCATAAACATTGAGGCAAGATATTTCTCCTTCCATCTTGATGAAACTCCAGATCTTAATGGTTTCATGCATGCTAAAGGCTTCCTTCAAGTCTTGCTACCACAGCTTTGACTGATTTAAGTAGGTCTGGAGTTTCTGGCTTCAATAAAATGATGGTAAATTATACCTGGTAAGACTTTAGTACCTTATTGCTGTGTGGGTTTTGCCTGACAATAGCAGGTAACTCAATCTCAGCAGTCTGTGCTCCAGCACCCTTTGAGATCCTGGGTATGACATTGCAAGGTTTAGCATTTCAAGCACTTCTTTGGAGTGCAGTGCTGGGGATTGATCCAGTCTGATGGTCTGTGGGCTTGGAAGGAGAAGGAGAGCAGTGAGGTATGAAGTACAGCTGCTTTTTGCAAATCAGTGCACTAGAAACACACTTTGATTACATAGTGGAAAAGAATAAGGAAAAATAGGGCCTTGCCACAATTGTTTGGATATTTGAACTCTCTTCCTCAATGTGTTAACTGGCTCCTGTGATACCCTCTAAGTCCTTTTAAATGCTGTGGGTTGAAGGGTTCCCATTTACACTGGCAATGGCTTAAGACTTAATTAATGTTGATGAATAACACTGCATTGCTCTGAGAGCTGCTGGAAAAAAGGGACAAGTCTTGCCATTATTATTAGTAGTAGTATTGTTCCATCTTTAAGCTGTCAGATTACATAAATCTAGGCAGATGCCTTAAAGCATTGTGTGCAGAGGAAAGCTCTCTAAAGGAATAAATTCCCTTTTTCTTTGTCTTGGACTAAAATATCATAATTGTATGGGGAGATCGGACAGCTATTACTGAAAAGGAGGTATAAAAGGGTAGGAAAGAAGCTAATGCAGCACTGGGAAAAGAAGAGATGGGAGACAGCTTCATTCAAACTGATAAAAGAACATAAATTATCCCCAAACTGGCCTGTTGAGAGTATCCAATAAACATTTAGACATTAAAGGAGTGTGAGACAATGGCTGTTGTTCCCTGAATGCAAATGTCATACCCAGAGGTCTGAGATATTAACACTTAATGTTCTTCCTTCTTTAACCTGAAAGTCTTAAAAGTGTTTTAGACTCATCAGCTGGACACCCAAACTCATTTGCCTTCTTCAGGCAATCTTGTCTAACTGATCATAAACTTTGTCTCAGAGTCTGGAAACCTGGACTGTTTCTGTGGGAATTGTAGATCGAGGCTCCTATGGGGATTCTACAGGGTCCTTTTAACCTAATGTGAATGTGATGAACAGAATTATAGTGGTGATTAATGGATCTATAAAAGGGAAGTATTAAACCATGTTGCCCTGTAACATTATGAGTTACCTGTATACATTCTCCTTTCCTGGATCCCTCTCCAGGGCCTACTATAGAACTTTTGAGGCTCTTTCTCAGGCTGTCACCATTTGTTGCATTGCACTACAACAGCTGTGACATACCTGCTGCATTTTGATGAAATTACTGGAACTGGAATCACCCGTGGTGCAATTATTCCTTATATAGATGATTTAATTACAGCAGTGAGTTGTTACAGGGTTAATTAATTGTTGCTTATTAAGTGCTGTGAGACCTTTGAATGAAAGATGCTACACATGTGCAAGGGATGATTATTAGTTATTAGCAGCAATGCTCCCAGCTATTTTGAGGGTAAAAACAATTTAGTTTCATTGTGAAATATTAAATTTGCAGTCTAGTCAGATCCATGGCACATACCAGGTTGCAAGTGAAAAGCCAAGTATATCCTTAGGTAGTGATGCACTGTGCCAAATTTGGCTTGTGGGAGTGGTTGCCATCAGTTCCCACTGGAACAGAAAGAGCTGGAAATGCAGCAGGTTGCAGAAACTGGAGGAGGGGGTGGTGTGGGAGGAGGTTCCTGAGCTTTCAGTGAAATCAGAAGGAAATGGAAGAACTTGAAGGGATATTGAGGTACAGGCTCTAATTTAATGATCTAGCCATGCTTATTGAACAGCATCCACTGCCTTCAGAGTCACCTTCTCCTTTTCAGGATTTTTCCTAAAGATTTTCTCCACCAGCAGCAACTCTAGGCTTGCCTGAGCCCATGGACTGTGTATCTGTGTGGAAAATCAGGCTGCCTAAGCTCTGGTATTTATCCTGGCACTCAGGCTGCAGTGCTATGTCTAGAGAGATATTTCATCAGTTCTCAAAATTTAATAACTCAGTGTGTCAAAATATGAGCTGTTCAATTACTGGAATTTCTTTATTCGTTTCATCGAGATCTCTCTTTCCTTTGCTCCTTCTTATCATGCTTACTCTTTCTTATATTGAGGAATAAACTTATTTAGTGATGAGAGAAGAGGAAGAGACAGACGTTTGTCCTCATGTTGCTTCCCATGGAGGAGCACAAAGTGCCGTTTAAGGCTTGTTTCCGTGCGTGGAAGTTCAGACTCCATCGCAGAGAGGAGCCCACTGACTGGGGGCGTTTGTGTGAAGGTTCTGCAGTGCCTCAGAGAGGAAGGAGGAAAACACAAAATGAGCTCTCTGAATCCTGTGCCAAGCAAAGACAACTGACATCATTAAAATTAAAGTCTGTCTCTAGGAAATTGTCACTGACATGGATAAGTAGCAACTCTTCAGGGTCAGAGGGGAGGATTGGGCAAGGTGTGAATAGAGGTGCCTTAAAACATCTCCTGAGCTGGGGAATCTGAGCAGTGGGGCTGGAAAGGGTGTGATCTATAGGGGGGCAGGAGCCACAGCTCCTGCTGAATTGCATTGGAGGGGCTGCTCCAACAGGTATCTAGGAGAGAAGCAAAGCAGCTGTCACAGTATGGGATGGACCCCTGCAGTGTATTTCTAAATTCTTGAACTGTCCAAACCACCCTCTAGACAGAGCTGCAGCCCTACAATGGTGTCTCGAGCTGCTGCACACCTTAGAGGCTTGGTTTCTACATTTACAACCTTCTCCTCAAGTCCTTCTCCCAAGGACAGTGTCTGTCTTCCCAGAGAGGTACAGAACTGCCATGTTTCTGTTCAGGAATTCTGTGCAGCACATCCTGAGCACCGCGAGCCGCTCTGCGTGGATGGGCTGTGAGCTGCATGTTTAATGCCTCTTGAGTTCCTGCAAGCCTTGGTCTTGCTCTGCAGGTGCTGTAGGGATGAGCTTTACATACCCAGTGGATATGTTCAAGAATCCTAGATGCAGAACTGCCTGATCAGAGCTGCTGCAGGATACCCAGAAACTCAGAAAAGTGTATGTGGTCTTCCGTTCTGCTTGGATAAAATGTCCAGGAACGAAAAGCAACAGCAGACAAACAAAAAAATCCCATGTATCTGAGAGCCCTAGAAAAAACCACAGTTTTGGGGGTTTTGTTTGGGTTTTTTTGTTGGGTTTTTCATCACTGTGCTGTACAGTCTCCAGTTTAGGCCTGAAGTGTGACATCCAAGTGACACTGTTTTTAAGAAGTATGAAAGACTGTAAATTGTTCCTCCCAATTAACTGTTATTATCCTCTAGGAAGTTTTCATCTTTTTTAATGGACCTAGACCTTTTCCTGTTCTCAGTGAGCAAATATCTGGGTCTCTTTTCCAGTTTGATGGTTTTGAGGAGCTTAATTTTGTATGAACTAGCTTTATTTCCTGAGAGTGAAGAAGTGAGTGCAAATCCTTTTCCACTTGTAGGAACTAGCTATGTATGGGACCTGAGGAGGATTCAGCAAGTCTGATCAGAGAAACTTCCTGAGGGAAAGCCTCTTGCTGTTTTTCTGTACATGTACAAAAACTGGTACTGCTGGATTGTGACTGGAATCTGAGATACTCCTACAGCAGAGAGGATGATAATAAAAGTACCCCACGTGTCATTAAGTGAGTCAAGGAAAACTCCAGCAAAGATACAGTTAAATCTTTTTATATTCTGATGGTGCAGCTAGGGATTTCTGGCTTTAAAAGCAGGACTGTGTAGGAAGTTAGGGCAAATTCCATTAAAAAGCCTGCTTACCTTGAGCTGTTCTGTAGTATGAGATACTGCAAATGCTGTGATAGGTAGAGATGTGCATTTGTCTCAGTTACTGCAACAGCCCAGAAATGCAAATGTTTTCTATGCTGCAGTTGTTTTGACTCTGGAGAATTATGCCTTTTCCTGTGTTCTGGCTCTCCTAGACTCTGATTGCCTGTCAGCCAAGGAATGCTGCTAGGCAGAAACAAAGGGGAATGGCTCGGTGCCCATCTTTGTGGGTGAAAGACTATTTTATTAAATCTTTCTGGACAGCGTGTTTCAATTTCTTTTGCTCCAGGGCTCTGGAATCTGAGCCACTTGGTGAAACTGGCCTCCTGCTCCTCAAGGTGCCACAAGTGATCTGAGGGGAAATGAGAGTTGTGGCCAAGGCCCAGGATTCAGCCCACACTGTGGATGTTCGTGCTGGGGGGTGTGCAGAGACACGGGAGTCCCCATGGGGAGATGCGGCGTGGGTCACATGAAGCACCAAAGGCACAGGCTCAAAAGGCAAGGCAGAAAAGCAAATTGGTTTTCTACACATAAGTTACCACACAGTGACTTACTAAAGATGATCTATAAAATTTGTGGGATCTGGCTTACTATTTTATCCATGAAACCATTCTTTTAATGTTTAGCTGCTGCTCATGGGGTGGAAGGAATGGGAAAACAGCAGTCTCAATGTAAAAGGGATCCTTTAACAAGGTGTTGTGGCAGGCTGTTGTCTCCCTCCTGCTTCAGCCAGCTCCTCTACCCCAGTCTCTTTATCCCCCTGCTTAGTTAGCAGGTTCCAAACCAGATTGAAAGCAAGGATGAAAGCAAACACCCCTAAAAATGCTGACTTCTCAAAGTGCTGCACCCTGTCATTCAGGCACCCAGAGAAAGAAGTACTACCAACATCTTCTCAAAGGAGACTTTAATCTCCATCTAAAGGCAGACATGTAAAAGGGAAAATAATTTACAAACAGTGATGCTAAAATTAAAAGCTTAGTAGAAATAATTCCTTATTCAACCTGAAGTAGGTGGCATACAGAAGAAAGAGGGGGAAAAAGCAAAACCAGTGTAGTTTTCCCTTTTCTGAATGTATTTTTTTTTTTAAAGCTTGGATAAGCTTGGTGTATTAACCTCTGAGAATAGTGGAGGGAGTGCAACCTGCAACCTGTTTTTTGTGTCTCCCTCCACTCGAGGGCCTTTGCTCACAGGTCGTATCTCTAACATGTTTGTGTTCCTGGGCAGAACAAGCTGTCACCCTTTACAGCCAGAATGGGAATAGGTCTTGAGTAATGGCTTGTGGTACTGTTTTTTCCAGGAATCCCACTGGCATTCTCAGTGATAATACCATACTGCTCCTATGTCTTTTCCATGAGCTGCTTCGGTGCCCTTGGGCTGGGCTTGGAGCAGTCTGGCAGCTTGGTGGTGGAGCAGAGAGGAGATCTGAGGCTGCACATCCTGAACTGGCTTCCCAGGAGTGCTTGGAATATGTACCTGTACGTGGGTCACTCAGCTTTCTGGATTTATTCCACGTGAGACTCTTTCCAGATGCAGAGAAAAGTAAAAGGACCTGGTTAATCTCGATTTAATGTCCAAATTTTTGTGCCCTTTAGAGAGGCTCTTTCTATATAACACAGCTCATTCCATCATTTCCCAGAGTAATTTAAGCTTAATTGGCTACTCAATTGTACAGGTATTAGTCAATTGTACAGGTACAATTGAGTACAGGTAATACAATACTGTTCAATGAAAAAGAGTTTTCTCAAAGCAAAAAGAAAAATATTGTGGGGGTTTTGTTTTATTTGCTTTTGTTTCACCAGCTGACTGAAGCACCAGGTAGTTCTGATTTTGTCTTTCCTGCTGCTGCCCTTCACCCTGTGGGTTAGGGCTGTCTGTGAAGCACTAAATGATGTGAAAAGAACACTCTCTCATCTCTCTGCCTTCAGTGTGAGCTTGTCTTTGATGCATCCTAGCTGAATAGGATAAAATACCAGAAAAAGAATCCAGTAAAAACCCAAACAACAACAATCAACCCCACCTGCTCTGCAATTCATTGAGGTTTCTTCTTTCACAACTACTTGAAGGACCAAATCTATAAAAATCTTGGTTAGAGAAGGCATTAATAGTGATTCATCCAATAACGCTTCTTTAAGCTGTTTTCCTGTTTTCAACATAAAAGCTTGGGGTCCTGTACAAAGCAAGGTCAGCATTCTTCCCTGTTTCAGAACTGAGGAAAAGGGGACAAGCAGGGTGGATGACTTATGCATGATCACACAGTGACTTCTGAGACAACTACAAGAAGAGGTCCTGCTTTTGGGGTAATTGATGCAATCCAAAATTCACGTTATTTTCCATAACTGTCCTGGTGTGGGAGGTCCAGTCTGCATGGCTGTATTAGTAGAGTAGTGGGTTTTCCTGTTTTCATGGGGAAGACGAGTCTGGGAGATTCTGTGGATCTTTGGGGATGCCAGAGAACACTTTTTTTGTAAGGATAAAGCCTTGTCTCACTGCTTCCTCTGCATGACCTGAGAGAGACTCTGCTTGGGAGCTCTGAAAGGAGGACATGAGCTCCTGACACACAGCTCAGGGTGCAGAAACCAGCGCTTGCTCTGTGCCTGTGGAAAGGTGCAGAGTGACTGTCAGGAATTAAGGAAGGGCTGGTGTGCAGAGCAGAGGGAGCTGGAATGGTGGGGGAGAATCAGAAGGAAGAGGGCAAGAAAAATACTTGAGCACAAGAGGTTCAAGGACATTCTTTGGCTTCTTGTGCCTCCTGTGCTGCCTCAGCCAGTGCTGAGGCCATGAAGACCCCTCTTAATCTACATTTCCTTTTCCTCTTTCAGTGGGAATGAAAGAGTCATGTGTGGGTGACCCTGCTCTCCCCCTCTTTCCCTCTCCATTTCCTTTCCCAGCAGCGTCTCTCTGGGATGCATAGCCATCTGGCTGTTTATTGCAGCATGAGCTGAACTCTGAGAAGTATCCTTTGGAATTTGGTCCTGCTTTAGTGATTTCTGTGTCGTTCCTTTGCGTTTTCCATAAGTCTCGATCACGTCCCCGGAGCCACTGCTGTGTGAGTGCACTCTGTCCTTTTGTATCCCACGTACTTTCATGTTTCCTCCTTCCCCTAGAACTTCTCAACATTTTTGTTTGGTTTCTATTATTTTTACTCATTTTTTTTCTCACGTTTCTCTGCTTCCTGTTAGCACAGGGAGCACCATCCCACTCTGAAACAGTGGAGTGAGGGTAGAAAACAGCCTCTCTCCTGCTCTAATCCCATCCATGCAGGGTCAGGACGCTGACCTCAGAGGCATTGCTGGAGGCGGAAAGGGAAGATGCAAACGATTCCAGAGGAAGTTCAGCTTTAAAAGCTTTTAAAGTTCAGCACTGGGATAATCAGCAAGAATCTTTAGCCCTCTCCCTTTTTGCTATGAGTAAAACGCACGGTACAGTCTGTTTAACTCCTTCACTGCCAGCAGCAACCAAAGATATTGGTAAACAGACAGGGAAACTAAAAGGAGCATCTTCCATGAAAAATCCTTCTATTCTGTCTTGGTAAGACAGCACAAGTTACTGAGAATAGGATGATGAAATAGAAGTCTGTCCTGAGTACTCTCATGCCCCTTTCCTCTTCCAGAATATCTCACAAGGATGTTAGCCATACAGCTGCTGGAAATTGATTTCTTGATGGATTTTTCATGAAAGAATGGATTGATGCCAGGAAAGAAATCTTAATTTGTGTCTGGTGGTGAGATAGTCTATGACTGAACCTTTTTCTCCTGTCGCAGATTAATTCTCTGCTTCTCGGGCATGTCTTGTGCAGGGCTATGAGTTGGATTTGATTGTCCTTGTGGGTCCTTTCCAGCTCATATTCTATGGTTCTGTGATTCTATTAGAGAGTTTTTGTTCTCAGCTCTTTCAGTACGTAAGACTTTTTCCTTTTTGTTTCATTCCTCTCGCTGTAACAGTGAACTTCCCATAGTTGTTTCCTTGTGCCAGACACCATCAGGACAGGGCTGAAGATGAAGCTGGTGCTCCTGTACCATCACAAGTGTTCCATGTGAGAGGAGCACCCAGGGCTGGTGTGCTGGGAGGATGTGGCAAGGGTGTGCCAAGGAGGTTGAATGGCCACTGACAACTTCACAGTGGCAAAGCATGTGGAATAATTAAACAACTGTGTCTCATTGCAACTCAGGACAGCTTCCAGATGCTGCTGAAAGTGATTCCAGATGTGTTCTTTGGAACCTCTGTTTGTTGGGAGCACCCATGCCTTGGGAGGATGAGAGCACATCCTCTTCCTCTGCACACGGCAACCCTGCCTTTCTCCCTGAGGCTTGAGAGGTGAGGTGAGATCAGCAGCACTCAGAAATACCGCCACAGGGCAAAGCCTTTCCCTGTCCCTCCAGTAACTCTGTCCTTCCAGGCGCTCACAGATGTGCCCAGCTGTGCCACTGAGCAGGGCACAAAGGGTTGGCTCTGCCTGTAAGCCCTTTTCCTTACTTAGGCACAATTACCTTTAGGGCCCTCTGTATCCCACAGTGGAGACACGCAGACCCAAAGGGACCTTAGTGATTCTATTCTCTAACAGCACAAGGCAGGAATTTCTCCGGGTTAGCCACACATCCTTGGTTTTCCTGGCCTCATACCTCCCCCTGCTGTTCCCTGTGTGTTTGACACTCGGCATCCAGCTGCATCCTGCTTCTCCTTCACTCCTGCTGGGTGTCTGCTGGGTCCGGAGCTGAGGTCGGACTTTGGCGTGGCAGGAGAGCAGAGGTGGGACAGTGGGTGAGGCGCACGGAGCAGGAGAGTGGCTTCAAATGGAGATCGTGGGCTCGGCATCCTGGGCAAGTCTGAGTGGGGGAGGACTCAGAAGGCAAAGGGGCTCAGCTCTGGGCACCCCAAACTCAGGTGCTGAAGGCCACTCTGGTACTGACTGCAGGCACGTCTCTGATTCCCCACCTTTAGGACCACCTTCCCATCTCCCTCCTAGTGCTGGGTTTAAGTAATTTCTTAAGCTTTGCATGGTTGTTTTTTTTTTTTAGTGATAATTTATGCACTCCATCCCAGTGTCATTAAAATCTTTCTTTTGTCCTTCCCATCATGAACACTTCTAGGCTGAGACTGGTTTATGTTTTAGTGTTTTTAAAGCTACAAATGTAATGAATGATATAATTATGGGAGAATACAGGGAGGAAGAGGAGTGTTATTGATGCTCATTCCAGCCCCTTTGCACTATGCAAACCATCTGGTATGAAGCAGGCAGGCAGCTTTCCCAAGCTGTATTCCCTCTGACTTCTGCCTGGGAGCTGCCGGGGAGGAAACGGGCTGTGTTATCTGTGGGAGTGTTCCAGAGAAAGGGAGTGCAAAATTCCAATGAAAGGGACCATTTTTATTGCACAGAGATGCAACAACCAGCACAAAGGATGCTCATCCCAACTGGGTGCCAGCCTAATAAGAACACTTTTTTTAAGAAAAACCCTAAATGCACTACAAAACAAAAGAATAACTAAAAGTTGGCACATTACAAATAGAATGCCAGAAAATCTTATTTAATCAGCTCTTAGATCCTAAAGCTGAATGCATTCAAATTAGATGTAAAACTTTGATGTTACACTGGCACATCTCAGCAGATGTGGGAATTCCTTGTTTCAGGTGCCATCACATGAAAGTTTTGTGGATGATTTTCAGAAGATGCTGTTTCACCTCAGAATCACCAACCTGAGCAGTCCAAGGACATCTGTGTTGAGCCAGTGGATAACTTTGGTACGTGCTTTGACTCTGGGTGGCTATTGCTTGGTAGGAGGGTGACTGGAATAATGGGGTGACAAGGCTGGTCTGGGGTTCAGATTGTGTGGTTTGTACTTCTGTCCATGGCAGAAGTGGCTGCTGGTTATTCCAGGAGGCTGGGTGGCCCTGTCTGTGGACATCTGTTTAGAAAGTTAGTTACACCGGTAACACCACAGTGCCAGTTCAGTTATAATGGAATTGGCTCTAATGGTTTTGTTTCCAGCTCAAATGTACTGCTACAAACTGACCTGCCACCCAAGCCCTAAATCAGGCTGTGCCCACCCAAGGTTTTCCAGGGTTTTTAGGAAATGCGTTCATGGACTGATGGAAATCAAACAGAGCTGAGGAATCTTGTGTGGAGTGAATTGAAGACCTTTAGTGTCTTACTCTCTTTCTGGGACACATGGATGTGATTCATGGGACTGTTCCTTCCTGTGATGAAGAGCTATCCAGAAATATGGATATGCAGGGCAGTCCTGATATTCCTAATAGGCAGGAACCCAGGATAAGGCTGGTAGCGACTTAGGAACAGAAGGAAGGAATTACCTAGATTTAGGAAAGACAAGCTTCTATAACAAGCTTAAAAAGTCATCCCAGGCTATTCCCTGTTCCCCAATTTTCTGTGGCAGGTCTGTATCCAACACTGCTGCTGTGAGCCTATTGCATCTAAAGAGTTTTTCTAACTCCTTTGAGCAGTAGGATGCAGGCTTTGGCTGTGATTTTATTTGGTCCAGCTGGTGAACCTGTCCTTGGCTTGTCAGGAGACAAGCAAAAATGCTCTATTTAGATGAGCAGAGATCCCGCAGGGAGGGACTATGACACAAGACATCTGTTTGCACTTGGAATGCTGCCGTGAAAATCACTCTTATTTCCCTAGACAAATCTCTATCCTTCATCTTTGCCTCCAATTCCCCACGTGTAAAGAAAAGGATAATGTTGCCCGATCTGTGGATGCTGGGAGAATGAATCCACAAGTACTTGCAGGGCACTCAAATTCTGTGGAAACAAGCTCAAAGAAAAATCAACCAATAAAGAAAGTGATGAATAACACAGGCCAATATAAACCATGCCTTGGCCACAGTACAGCTCAGTTTTAATGACTCATGGTCTCGTGCAGTGTGAAACAACACCTCAGTTTCTGACAGAACAATAGTTTTGTGTTGCATCATGCAGCCACTGCTGCCAGACATGCACAAAAAAAAGGCAGTTTTATGTTTTATACACTTTTGCTTTTCAACCTTCAGAAAGATTTAAGGGGAGGTTATTCAAACTCTGCAGCAAAGCCAGTGTTTCTTCCTGAATTTTAGTAATTAGATCCTGTGGCAGCACTTAAATATTTTGATGATGCATCCTTTAAAAGCATCTTAGATTAGATAGTCAGATAGGAATGCACGATAACAAACTGGGCAGACAGGGCCTTGTGCTGAGTTACTTCTTA
This sequence comes from Climacteris rufus, assembly GCA_013398175.1. Classification (NCBI taxonomy): domain Eukaryota; kingdom Metazoa; phylum Chordata; class Aves; order Passeriformes; family Climacteridae; genus Climacteris; species Climacteris rufus. The sequence goes on from VZRZ01002000.1 coordinate 248,816, forward strand.
TCACTTCAATCCAGCCTGAATTGTGTGAACATGCTGACACTAAAAAGGCAGAAAAGTGGGCTTCTTAAAAATAATCCTATTTTTTTGCTCTCCATAATTGATTATATACACGTTACTGTAGAACGATCCAGAACAAAGGACAAGGAATACGCCATTTTATCCTTGCCTGTCTTTTGCTGGCTTCCCTCAAAAATTGCAGCTTTGAATAAATACAATGATACTCTAAAAGTCTAAATGATGTTCTATTAAAAACTTTATTAATGGGCCCTCCATGAAATAGCAACTCTGATGGCAGCAGGGCAGGCTGTGTTTCAGTGGATATTAGTGGGAGCTCACTGCCTGCAAACACAGGACTGGGCACTTGTAGAGGGGAACCCGATCCCAGAAAGGCCCTGCGGGATGCCATTCACAGTTATGATTAGAAATGTCCCAGGAATGTGGGGAAGGATGAGTGCACAGCCTGCCTGAGATAGTGCCAGCGTGGTCTGCGGCTCTCTCCGGAGGAGCCAGATGGCATTGTCTCTTTTTCCCAGTGATTTTGATTCGATAAGGTCTCCTTTTCTGTGGCTCCACAGCAACAGCTCCCTCAGTCTGGCTGCAAAGGACGTGGGAGAGGGGGAACATCTGACTCGAGTCTTTGCTGTGGGATTCTCTCAGGATTTGCTGCCGACCCCGCTCCCCAGTGCTGGCATCCAACAACCTCCTGCAGCATTCCCACAACACGGGGACACCGCCCAGGGCCTCCTCAGCCTGATATCCAAATTTCCACTCCCATCTATTTCCAGGCTCTCTGGCAACTCATGAATCTCTATGAGAGGTTTCCCTTCCTTTTGCGGTGTAATAAACTTAAAGCTTTGAGATCACTGTACAAAGACCTAACACCACTACAGCACTAATTATGTCATTCCAAGGGCTAAGCCAGTCAAAAAGTTACTGGCTGAGTATGATTTCTCTGACTATTTGTCATTATCTCCAAATAAGCTTTGATTACTTTTTTCCTTGACATGCAGATTTTTTGATTTGTCTGACATACTTAGCTTTGAGCTTTATTCAGAATGAGCCCTAACCCAGCCTTGGATTAATTGAATATATATTTTTTAAATTTAAATCCCATTTTTAAAAGGGACTTGCAATCACAAATTCTGCCGGAAGGTGGAACTGAAGCTCCATCTCCCAGCAGCTGCTCCAGCACAACTGGCAGGAATGCACTTAAAAGCTTTGGATTCAGTTAGTCCTTGCCCTCCTTCTCTCCAGGCAGCTGCTGGAAAGAGCTCTGTCTAACATTCCAAGTGGATTAATTATTCTATTAGATCAGTTTTACCAAAATCCAATGAGCTAAAAATCACATCAGGTCTGAAGGGACTTTAAGTGCTCATTTTAAATCATGAAAATTTTATTATTACAGAAACTGCCTGAAAGAAGCTTTTTTTTGTTCAGTCTCTTGGTTCTTTAGTTTCTCAGCGGTCAGAGTTTATCAGGCAGAGATGTGACTATTTCTGGTAACAGAACTCAGGGAGCTGGTACTTTTAGCAGAGTGTCAGCACATTTTGCGATTAATTATTGGGTCATATTATTCAGTGAGAGCCCATTCCAGAGACAGTGATCAAGATGCAGGCCCTGCGTGTGAGGCTGTTCGTTTTCAGAGGTATACAGGTTCTCCAGAGAGCTGTCAAAGCACAGAACAGCAACAAAAAAAGTATGTTACAACTTTCCTGGGGTCACAGTGCTGGCAAGTGGCACAGCAGGAATTGCATCCATCTCCTGAAACAGAGTTGTTTGCAGACAGCACCGTGCCTTCCCCGGGCACAGCAATTATCATTTATTAATTGTTCACTTTAGCAACAGATCCATTGTATGTCACTCCTGTTTTTTACTTCTCTCTCCCCTCCCTTCACCCAGAACTTCAAACCACAGCCAATTCTGTATCTCTTTTGGGGGAAGAGGAGTGCTCAGAGAGAATCACAGCCTTAAATGTAATGGAAACATTTGCTAATGAATGAGCCCTCGTTATGCACGCTACAAGGAAACACTTAATTGACAGTGGCCACCGGATAACAGGGTTTAATTAATAAATCTATGTGGCGTCACATACACCACAGGAAGGGATTACAGGGGTTAAAGTGTCTGTCTGGTGGACTTTTATGGAAGAGTTGTGTTGCCTGCCTTTTAACATGAATAACCCGCATGTCTGTGACCCAACACGTGCAAAGGGAGGCTCAGTTGTATCTGAGTACACGGCAGCCCTGTCTGGGTGTTTGAACACGGCTTGGATGGCATCTGAAGCACACCCAAGGCACATTTGTTTTCTTGCCTCTCCAGCCAGCATCTGGATGCCTTTGGTGCTGTCTATTCTAATGCACACATTGTGTTGGACAAACAGGTTTCTCAAACTCAGCATTTAATACTGGGTCATTAGTGCTTCAGACAGGCTGTCAACACCCACCTCCCCAGTGGGAGCAGGCTCCCAAAACAGGGACTTGATAACTGTATGGATAAACTAGGGAAGCTCTGCTGACCTTCCTCTACTAATACAGTGACTCCATCTGCAGTGGGAAACTAGGCTCTGGAGATCCCACTGCAGTCTGCCATGAAAGATGGATTTCTGTCACTCTGACCTGCAAGCTGGTCTCTGTGTTTGCAGTGTGGTGTGAAAATGTCACAAAGAGTCCAGGACTCCTGCTCAGTCTGATTTTGGTAACACTGGAAGGTTCCCTCCCATGGAAGAGCGTGGAACGAGGTGAGTTTTAAGGTCCCTCCTAAACCAAACCATTCTGTGGTTCTATGATTGTCATCCTCTTCTATTTGCATGTATTTAGAACAGTTGTAAATGCTTATTTTAGAGCTGAAAGTGTTTGTTTATAACACGCAATGGGGTAACATTCACAACCACCACCAGCCCAGGAACACTCACCTTTACCCACTCCCCTCCTGCTTGGGTGCAAGTCACCAAAGGCCTCAGAAGTCCCTGCAGAAGGGACAGAAACAGCAGCTGGCCACGTGAACCTTTGCCCAGGAGACCTGCTCCTCCCAACATAAGTTTGTGCAACCAAAACAGAACCAGCCCCGTTTATCCTAGCCCAGGGGCCAGGCAGCACATCTCCTGGTACTTGCACGTGCAAAGTGACAACTGGGCACGAGAGAGACAAAGGCTCTGTGCCTGAAGTGGTGCCTCAGATCCAGAGAGCCTTCTGGGACATGCACAGTTGTTTGTTCTCCTGCACACAGGAGCATCTGGGAGAAATGTGGCCATACCAGTTCTGCTGAGAGCAATTAGGGACAGAAAACCCTTTAACCTGCTCTTTGCCTTTCCCAGTAATCAGTTGTGGCTTACCACTACAACTCCTGTCACCATCCTTTGCTGAATGATGATGTCGTCGTCATGCCTTTAGTATAGATATTTAAAAAATAAATTTAATATCACACTAAGTTGAAAGGAGCAACTTTTCTCAAGGATGCAGGTCTTTATTGTTAACCAGTTGCTTATTCAGCCAAGAAAACACTGGGACCATGGAGACCTAATTAGCTGGTAATTATTCTCGATCTGGATCACAAGACAGATCTTTATCCTGTATCAATAAAGTCCCATTGCAGGCAGTGGAGCAGGAATCATCTGTTAAACCGGACCCTGTTTGCAATCCCAGTATTCTGGAAGACTGGCAGTTTTTACACTGAGGTCTGCAGAAACATCTCACTGCAATCACTTTATTAATATCAATCACTACCAGCCTATGAAGGGGTAGTAATAAGTTGAAAAGAAACATGGTTTACTATAAAAAATTGTGTATTTTGATTTATTCTCTAGTTGCAGCTGAATCATTTCTGCTCTCTTAATAGGAGCCTTTCCATAAGCCTTGACTCTTCTTCCATGTGATAATGTACTTTATTGGTTCTGTATTAATAGTCTTATAGATTTAGAGCTATAACTGTGGTAAACCATATTTTTTTTTAATACACAAACCACAGAATAGGACACAGAGAAGAATTAAGACTAAGGAGTCTCCAAGTGCTCCCCAACTGTTGTAGCTTATAAGGAGCTTTCCTGCCTACAACAGGGGTCCACAGCTGACAAAAATAAAATTTCCTGTGAGCTACAAAGATTTCAGAAACCAAGTCTTAGAACATTCTTCTTTCAGGGCTAAAAAATACATTCATGGAAAATTCAGAATTGAGAAAAAAGAGCTCTATATAGTAAAGAATGATCTATAATACTATATCCTTACTATGACCTTACTATAAGGGCTCAGACCTTTTTTTCTAAACAGCATCCTTCTAGGCCAACATTGTGCAATTATAACCTATATAAGCTCATTTTATACTAATCTTGCCTATTTTAACAGTTAAAACACATTGTTTTCAATTGCTGAGATTAATACTGAGCTATTAACACAATATAACCAGCAACCATAACTATTACAGCTCTCTTTGACTGTCCTGTCCCCTTCTTACAATGCAGAAGGCACTTAGCACAATGACCCCTAGTTAGTGCTTGCAGGTGGAAGTGCAGGGACCTGGGCACCTTACAAAAGGTGGAAGATGAGCTTTCCTTCTGTTTATTTCTCTTTTTTCCTACTCCTTATAGCTAGAAGACTTCCACAGCAAAGCATAAAGTGTTGACTGGGGAAGGAAGATGTTGCCTTAAAATGAGAGCATAAAATAGAGCTAAGCCATGAAGAATTTAAATGTAAAATATTAGTGTAGTAATTAGGAGCATCTCTGGAATATTAAGAAATGTTAATGGCAGATTGGTAACAGACAGGGAGCAGGGACAAGCTTTCCAGTTGAGTCTAGAGACCCTTCTTTCCTGTCTTAAAGATTCTCTTCAATTGCTCCTATTGCTCCCTCCAGCAAGAAGAGGGAACTTTATCTGCCCTGGGAAATCTCTGGAATGGGTGGAAGGCAAATGAGAACAATTCTGACTTGCAAACAGACATGATGAGGATCTGTGCAGTCTGGGTTAAGCTCTGAGTGATAGACACTGCTCAGTTACCAGCTGAGACAGCCCTGAGGCTCCCAGGAGCTGTAAGATCCTTGGCAGTAGGGATTAAAACCTTTCAGAATGCCATTGGAAATGGACTGGAGAGAGCAGGCAAGGAAATGGGCAATGGTGAGAAGACAAAAAGCTCAGGGTCAACCATAAAGCTGAGATTATGGGATGAAAAACAGGACAACTGAGTCAACGGATTTGGAGGTGCTCCTTAAATAAGGGGATTGGACACATGTTGTTTGATGTCCTACTCCCCCCTTATCCTCCCTGATAATACAGTGAAAGCTTTGGGGCTTAACTATTGGCACCAGGGTCTTAAAAGCTACGTGTATTTGAATGTCCTAATTACAGGGGATGGCAGTGGAATTAGAGCTGATTCCTCCCTGTTCCTCACTGGCTGGTTTGTGTGAGCCCCGGGCTGGGGTCAGGGCCTGTCCCTGGATGCAGCTGGGATCACCCAAAAAGCTCTCTGTGTTGCAGGGGAGGGATGAACCAGGCAGAACTTGGAGCTGAGCAGTGGCACCACCTGATGGATTGCAGATTTCTGTGGGTGCCTCTGTGCTGTTAAGCAATCCAGAGTGTGACAGATTTGCTTCCAGAGCAGCACTGCTCCAGGCAGGTTATTCTTCAGGGCCAAACCTTTTAGTCCAGGGCTGCTCTGACTGAGCTGGGGCTGAAGAAGCTGAGTGCACTGCAGGCAGCCCCACCGTCTGTGCAGGGTCCCCCAAGGCCCTGGTGCTGGGTACTGGCTCCCAGCTGATGCTGAGATACCCAACTGCTGCAACCCAGGCAGCAAATCCTTCTGGGAATGACACTGTTCCAGCTCTGGTGATGAAACTGATTCCTGAGCTGTTCCACAGGTAGGGGCTTTGTACCTTTGTGGCAGGTCAAGAAAGGACACGGAGCATCACAGGGAGCCAAATTAGGCACTTTTAACAGGAGGGAGACTCTCCTCTGTGTTTCAAGCCCCAAACCCTGCCTTGGCTGGCTTCCATGTGCAGAGCCAGCCCTCTGCCTGAGAACAGGCTCCTCAAAAGGGTAAATTTGGCCAGGACCTCTGAAAAGGACGTCTCACTGTAGCTGGGGTTTTGCTCTTTCCTTGTTTAGAAGGAATTAGTCTATTTATAGGTATGATCAGGCTCTGCGTCTCTGTCTTTCCCGTAGCATTAGGCAATGAAAGTCCTGGCCTTACCTGTGGATGCAGGAATGCATCCACATTAATTTTGGTATGCTCTGTTATTTATTGACTCCCAGAGCCAGTCTCTCCTTGTTGGTCCTTGTATTAATTAAGTATGAGCTTATCTACAGCAGTGAAATACAACAGCACAGTAAAAGCAAGTCCTGGTCTGTTCCAGCATACTGGGATAACTGGGCTTCTGGCTGGCAGCTCCTGACTCTCTGCAGCCTGTTGGGAGGGGAAGCCAGAGCAGATCCTGTAGGACACACAGCCCCTGAGAATTCTCTCTGAGAATGCTGGTCTTGGTTTCTCTGGGGTGACTGTGCAAATATTCATCTGCAGGTTTGGAGTGGGGTCCTGCAGACCCCAGAATGATGAAGGCTGTCTAGAAACCATTAATAAGGATCAGAACCTGATGGCATCAATAACTCCCTTTGGGCTTCTTGCATGCTGAGATAGTGGCAGATTGTCAAAATTACTTAACGTCCTGGAACACCACCCATTCCAGTATGAATAGGCTTCTTGTGTACAACTCACATGATCCTGCTGTTTTCCTGGTGTCTCTATGGAGACTGGAGACATTCTTCTGATCTGTTGGTTGGGGATCTTTGCTGCTTTCAGGTAAATTGTCTAGGAGGAAAAAAGAAAGCAGAGATAATCCTCTAAATAATGAATAAAGCATCAGTCACAGAACACCAAAATGTCCTGCGTGTTTTATAGAAGGAGTTACAAATATTCTCATTTTTCCTTTTTAACATAATGCCATCCAGCTTGGCAGAGATTTAGCAAGACTTGTGAAAAAAATAATTGGCCTTAGGCAAAGCTGGATGAAGCAGTTAGCATTCACGTGTGGATCCTCATCCAAATGAGGCTGGAGCATGGATTAGAGAGTGAAGCAGTGTTTGGGAAGTCTTCCCTGCCAAAAATTGAGGGTACTTTTTAAAGGATGTTCCAATTCTAAACACTCTCATTCTCATGAGACCAGATACTTCCTCTCACCATTGGCTCCAGTTCCTCTAGGAAGGTGGGTTAAATGAGATTTTTGTTATCTTGGCCATATCAAATAGTTGTCTCTGTTTTCATTGGCATCCTGGGGAGGACAGCAGTGTGGGTAGAAAGATGATGATGGTTGGGTGTTTCCATCGTCTTAAGGGTGGGTTTTCACAGCAGTGTGGAATTCTCTGAAGAAATCAGGAAAACACTATTTATTGTCCCATGAACATTTGGGATGAATAGTAGGGGACCAGGTGCTTCTGTCTTGCCCACGCTGGACCATTAGGTGGCACAGAATGCTTCTATGCATTCCTGGTTGCCACTCCCAGACTCCTTAGCCCTAGTTTGTGAGTCCAGAATGTAACCTCTAAGCTATAGCCTGGAAAAACAAATCCCACTTGCTGAAAGATGGCCTCTGTTCCTTGGCATAATCTCCGATGTACGTGGAGTCTGTGCAACTCCCAGAAAATCAGAGCCATCCCATAAATATCTCTCTAAATACCTTCAGTTCTGCCAGTGAGCCTGTCTGAGGATTCATAGTAATTTATTCCCTCTGGTTTGACTCCTTGCTGCCCTGTGTAGTGGCACAGCAATGCCCCCCGGAGCTCATGGAAAACATTCCAACTCCAGTGCCAGGGCCTGGCTGGCTTCTGGCAGCAATAGAGCCTCGGGAAGGAGAAGCTGCTGTGTGCCCTGCAAGGAGGTAACTGGGAAAAAATGAACACACCGTTTAACAGCCCCCAGTGCCATTGTGGGGGAAAAAATGAGGTCACAGAGGAAAATTCTGTGATTTGATTATGCTCTGCCTGGAGACGACATGATGGTGAGTAAGGTCTGGCTTCTGTCCCAGGCATTAACAAAGGGAAACTTTGCCTCAGTTTCTCTGCACATAGATCTGAAGCTGTTTCCAGGTCTCCTTTTCAAGGGATTTTGCAACCTGTGTGATGAACTTTATGTCTTGTGTGTTCTGAGTCTGTTATCAGCACTGATAAAAAAGGTTATTAGCTGTACTATTACTTTAAAGCAGAGCATCTTAACTAATTTGGGGACTGGCCAGTGGCTCCATTCACATGATGAATACAATTATACTCTATTTCTAGATGATTCGAAGTTGGCTCTAAGCAAGGGAGATTAGGTTTAGGGCTTGAGGCAGAGCAGGAAATAAAACAAAGGTGTCCCAATTGATATTTCAGCTTTCAGTATAGTTTTGTTGAAGAAAGTAACTCAAGCTTTGGTTTATTCTGAGCACATCAAGGACACCTTAGTAGTGTTGCTGCCCTAAGCCCAGGGCTGTCCATTAAGGCACAAAACCTTCTTGTGCACCCAGGAATGGTTTGGGACCACACAAATGCTGCATCACCACAGCTTGGGGATAGGGAATAGGAGGAGAATCAGTTGGGCTCAGAATGAGGTCTGCTGACACTCAAAGTGGCTGCAGACAGGTTTAAAGGTGACAGGGGAAATAATATAATTGAGGATTTGAGACAGGCTCCATAGCTTTGGGGACTGGAAAAAAATTCCAGTGAAACTGCTGGACTTGAAGCAGTCATATTCCATAGTCATTAGGCCAGGAGTGAAATTTGGTTATAAAGACCAGCTGAGAGCAAAGACGCCCCTTAAGGCGATGGAGTGTGTGAGCTTGTGCAGTTGCTGCTCTGTGATTTCTGTTTCCTCAGCTGCCCAGAGGTATCGTATCATCTGCCAAGATGCCAAGGTAAAGTTCAGGGTCAACAAACACTTCAGTTTCTCTTCCATCCTCTGCTTTACAAGGCTTTCCAGGAGATGGGGAGGAGACCCTGCTCTGAGGTGTCTTTCTCTCAAAGAGCCTTTCTGTCAGGTGAATGTAAATGACTAAGGGGCTCACTTAGCCACGCATAAGGTGGGTTTGCTTTCTCTGTGCATGTGTGGGATGTTTTACACTCTTCCTGGCTTAAAAAAATTCTTCCTAGGTAATGCCCTGTTCTCTGGCATAGGGCAGATATGAGAAACTCACTTTATCTATGTGAGGTAGATGCTGAGATCTTTTACTCAAAAGGATTTTTATGCATTGAAACCTTTCACACTGAGAGGACAAAGCCTCTGTTTCCCTGGAGTGAAGCACTGGCCCCAATTGTGCCTCCCTCTTTCTAGCCACACATTTGATTTTTCTATTCTGGATCAAGTATCAAGCCCAGTATCATGCTGAAAAAGGCATACACTTGAGATCAGAGTGTCGGTGTTTAGCAGGATTGGTTATGTCTCTACAGATGTTTTCAAGAGTGGTTGGATTTCACTGGAAAAGGGGCTTTTCTAGTGATTACTGGTTATGTCAGAGGCTTGGAAAAGGTATCTTTGCCCTTTTGGTATGGAAACAGGAATTCAGACTGAGAGCCAATGCACATCCAGGCTTTGGCACTTTCGTTTGTCCTGCCCATTCTGTCAAAGTTGGTTTGCATTTTAAATTCTTGTTGGAATGTGGAAACTGGTGAGCTGAAAACCCACCAGACAGAATTCTTCTTTTTAGACAAGCGATCCCAGTGTGCTTGGCAATGTACAAATACAGGAGCAGATGATCACAACTGGTTGACTCTGCCCTGAGCAGAGCCAGGTACTTGGGTACTGCCTAAATAACAAATGTAGTAATACAGCAGCAGCTTAATTCCTCTTGCCTTAATCACTGTATCACATTAATGTTTGTGCTGGGACTGAACAAGTCAACTTGAAGGTGCTTAATCATTTTCCCAAGGTGCACTGCACCGCGGGGTTCCAGCACTGCACACAAAAGGTCTTGTAGCACAAACTGACTCCAAATTAAAACTAGTTGTCTCCAGAAACCCTAGTTCAGAGAGTCTGCTGCTGTATCTCTCCTGACTGAACACGACTGCCCTCCTGGGGGATCAATTTCCAGCTCTCTGGTGCAGGGCTGACCTCCCTGCTTTTCCTTAGGAATGGCCTGTTGCTGACTGACAAGCTCAGAGCAGTGCTATTTCCCTCCTCAATTCTGACTGACAAAAATGCTTCAGTCAGTGAATTGCAGGATTGTGTCCCTTGGACTAATTCCCTCTTGGAAAAGGGCAGAAATCCTGGTCCTTGGCTGTCACGCTGCCATTTGTGGAGTGCAGGTGCTGGGCTCACGTGCACAGACTGCCTCAAGTCTCCTGCCCTCCAAACCTTCCCAAATGTGCCTTTTGCTTCCCAGCCTCCTGTCCGGCCCCGGTTCTCAACCACGAGAGAAACCTCAGGGAGAAGCACTTATCAGCAAGGCTGTCCTACATGGGAAGGGTCCTGGAGCTCCAACAGCTGCTTGGGGTTTGAGTCCCCTTGGCAGATGTTCGCTATTCCTGCCACTTCATTAATTTTGGAAACAAAACCCCTGATTATTCCTGACCAAAGCACTCCCTTTTTGATTGACAGCCAGTGTGTGCTTCATACAACATAACCCACCGTATTGCTCTGGCCACTTACATTTTAATATATCATTAAGAAAAAGAAATAAAGTTTCTAGAGATCTGTCAGTGTGGGCTAATCCCACCTGCCAGTTCATCTCCTTGGGCTTAGGTGAGGGCATCACATTTCTGCAGGATGGACAGAGGTGCCAGCCCCACACCTCTGAATATTTTGGATGTGAGAAGGAAACATTTAAAGACAAGCAGAAGGAAACATTGGAAGACAAGCAGAAAGAAACATTTAAAGACAAACAGAGTCTCTTGTCCTGCCGTCAGTTGTGTGCAAGCTCGGTGAGCCCCCAGTTTGCTTCTCCTGATTTCTCGGATGGATCTAGTCAAGCTTCTGGAATACTCTTTAGGAAACATTCCTCTGCTGCACCGTGTCAGGTTTTGCAAAGGCAGGAAAAGCAGGATGAATGTGAACTGGGGGCAGGGGGGGTTGCAGCTCCTGCCTGGACCCTGAGGCAACACGGAGGAACAAAATGCTGTTTGCTGCTGCTGCGGGGTTTAAATCAGCGGCTTGCTCAGAATGTTGCTTCCAAAATATTCTTTGCAATAATTATCAGCAAGCATTTATTGCTGAAGTTAATAATGCTGGTAATTATTTTGTTTCCTAAAAAAAACAAAAAACAGTGTTTGATAAAGGCAAAAAAAGTGTGCTCCTGAAATGGTTTATGTCTGAATCAAGAGGTGAGTACTCATAAAGCTACATTTATAACAAAGTCAGCTCATCTCCTTAAATTTCCATAGTTTGCTTAGGAATTAAAGGAACAGTTTAAGTAATTTAAAAAGAGTTATGTTGTCGGGGAGGGGAAAAGTCCTTGAACTTCTTATTTGTTATCATTCCAGTTAAGTCCATCATTGTAAGCTTGCTTTAGTTTCTCAAAAAGAAATAAAATAATTTGCAACCAATTTTTTTTAAATGAGAATGTCCTCCCAATGGTTTAAAATGAGCAAACCACTTTGCTTAACACTTATTTTAATATAATTTGCTGTGCCATGTTGTTGTTTTTTTTTTTTAATGTAATGAAGTTTTAAGAAAAAAAGTTCAACGAAAAGTGTGATATATCCTTGCATCTGCCTTCCAGTTTTGACAGTGTGTGGACAATGCGAGTGTCTTATTTTGATTTTGAGGCTCTCTAAATAAGCAAATGTATCGCTGAAGTTAAAGTCAAATGACACTTCGAACTGAAAAAAGAAATAGTGCTTTTACAAAAGAGGTTAAAGATAGTTAAGAGCTTTTTGACGGCTTTTAAAAAAATACAGTTAAAAAAAATGTTGTTCAAATAGTTGATGAGAATTCGAGATAGTTGTTGCCTTTTGCAAAAATTTTCTGTTAGTAAAATAAGAGTTTACTGCCATTTGAATTGCCAAAGCATGAGAACTGAAGGATGGCTGATCACATTTTGCAAATTATATTTAAATCCTTGTATGAAGCCTGCAAATAATATTTTTGGCGGGATGGTAAATCTTCATAATGAGCCTTTCTTTACCCATTTAAACTTCATGAGCTGACTGTGGGTTCTGGAAAACCTGCAGCAAACAGCTAATCCAGAGGATTCCTCCCGATACACCTTCCGCTGAGCAGAGTGTTCTGGTGATTCCTGTGCTAAAAGGGTGTTCGAGGCTGCGGAGCTGAGAAATAAAATGCCAAGCTCAGCCTGGTAGGAAAACTTCTTCCAGTGGGGAAGCTTCAGCACCCCATGCTGGGGTCTGCCCTCTGCAGAAGGGGCTGAAAGCTCAGCTTTGCAAAAATCCAGCCGAACTAAGCAGGGATCTGCCAGAAAATCATCTCAGACTCGGGGTCTGAGTAGCGCTGCTCCGGAGAAACATATCTTCTACATAAGTGCTTCTGCAAGTCATCTATGAATAGGATTTCTCCCCCAGCTCCCGCGCCGCTCTCCAGCGCTTAGCGGCCCGGGAATAGGCTTCATGCCGATCGAGGAAAGCTGTCGGGACCGGGGATGCGGCGCTCTCCCGCCGGCAGCCCGCATTTTAATTTTTTTAGGTAATTGCAAACTAGAGAGCAGGAGGAGGGGGAAGAAGAAAGGAAATTTAAAAAAAAAGAAAAAATAAAAAACAAAACCAAAAGCCAGCCCCAATCTGGAACCTTTCACCAAGGAGAAAAAAAAAACAACAAAAAAAAACCAGCCACGCACTCCAGTATCCTAAAATAGCGAGCAGGGAGGAGAGAGGAGCGGCGGATCCTCCCAGCCCGGCGCGGGGTAACAATGGTGCTGGCGGGGAGCAGCGGGCGCCCTGATTGACAGCCCGAGCCTCCTAAAAAGGCCGCGGAGCGATGGGAGAGATGCTTATCGGCGGCTTTATATAGCGGGGAGCCGGCGCCGCGCAGCGCGGTGCTACCGGCGGGGCCAGCGCGGGGACAGCGCGGGGACAGCGGGGACACAGCGGCGACAGCGCGGACACAGCGGGGACACAGCTCG
>VZRZ01002000.1:261903-305962 GCA_013398175.1 Climacteris rufus
GCGCGGCTGCCCGCGCCCGGCCGGCCCAAGGCAGGCAGGAGGCGCTACAAGACCTTCATGATCGACGAGATCCTCTCCAAGGAGACCTGCGACTACTTCGAGAAACTTTCCCTCTACTCCGTGTGCCCGTCGCTCCTGGTCCGGCCCAAGCCGCTGCACTCCTGCGCCGGTAAGCGCCACCCCGGCCGTCCGCGGAGCGAGGGTGCGGCGGGCGCGGCGCCGGGGGCTGGGGCGAGCGGCTCCCGCATCTCCCACTGCATCCCCCCAGCCCTGCCCGGGACGAAGCCCGGCTGGCACAGCCCATCCCCACAGGAGGGGCTGCTCCCACTCCCGGCGTTTTCCAGCGCGGCGATCGTTGTTAGTTACTATCAGTTCTATCAGTTTTAGTTACTGTCAGTTCTATCAGTTTTAGATACTATCAGTTCTATCAGTTTTAGTTACTGTCAGTTCTATCAGTTTTAGATACTATCAGTTCTATCAGTTTTAGTTACTGTCAGTTCTATCAGTTTTAGTTACTGTCAGTGTGTAGTGGTGGGGTCAGCGTCACTGTCGTTGGGGTGTTCTTTGGAGCCAGTACTTAACCAGTTAAGGAGCTCTACGGGAGTTCAGGTCCTGCAGAAATCCTCCTTCATCTTGTGCTCATTGAAACCTCCCGTGGTTTTTTCCTTACGTCTGTGTGAGTACATAGAAATTAATAGAAATACTGTGAAAAGGAGAAAAAAAAATCTATAAAGACACAATTTTCCTACCCTAAATTCTCTTTTTCTTTGAAAGAACGTAGGTTATTTCTAACAGCAAAGACGGGAAAATACTTGTAATCATTTTGCAAACACTACAGATAAATACACACAAGCAGCTCTGCCCTGTACAGGCAACACGATGAGCAATTGGGTCTTAGCCATGGGCATTATAAAATTTCACAAGCAGACTGATCTGATGTGGGCTTTTAAAAATCCACATTAAAAGTAAAAACAGTATTTTTAGAATGCATTCCAGATTAAAAAAAAAAGAAAAAAAGAAAAAAAAAATCCCTCTTTTTGTTGAACCAGGCAGTTTTCCAGACTTCTGTTCTTCCCATAAGGCCACACTTCCAATGGTGACACATAATGTGTAAAGAGAAACAAGATTATGAAACAGGAACTTAAAAATACATTCTTAAAAAAAAATCTTATCTATTGAAAAAGAATTGTAAAGGACTGATTACCAATATGAATAATATCTATTTCAGGGTCATAGGATTCTATTTTCCCTCTTTCTCTTTGCTGGGAAGGTTCATTTTGCACTTATATTAATTTGTGTTTAAAACGCAAGGCCTGCACTTTGGCTTAGGTTTGTTGGTTTGGTTTGTGGATTTTTATTGTTGAATATAAATAAGAAGGATCTTTCCAGCTCTGTGCTGATAGAAAACTTGCTGTTAGAGTATCTTAAGAGTTTGACAAGTCGAGTAAATCTTTGGTCCAAGCATAAATTTTCCCCCAACCTCAATATTTATTTTGTAAATGCTAGTTAGTAAAGATCTGGGAGGGATTAGGAGGCTGGATCAGAATTAAGGCCCATGATGCCCAGCTTTTGGGGAGAAGTTGCATTAACAGTGTGATCCTCCATCAACGCTTATTTCTTCCAATCGATTTGTGCGTGACGTCCCTTGCCTTCCCTGACTAATCACTGACATATTTTATATAAGAACTAGTTGTTAATCAAAATATTGCTGACAAGCTGATCCCTTGCTACTGTGCAGTGAAATTCAGTGCTTGGCCAAAATAGCCACTAATGTCCCAAAGGAGTTTGGTGTGTGGCAGTGACACAGAGAGGGCCCGATTTTGCCTGCAGACCTCAATCCACAAAAACAAGGAAAGAAGTTTTTCTCTCTTTTAGTACAAAAAGAGGAAGAATTAGAAAAGAAAGGCCCTTTAGCACCCAAAAGGAATATTAACCTGGGTATTGTCAATGTCCAGAAGCATGTACAACTACCTTGGCATCAAAAATTACAGTCTGAATGGGATTAAAAAAAAAAGATTTACTGTCTAAGGGATCCTCAGGATTTTGGATGGGTGAGGTGCTTTCCATCATCTGGTTTGACTCTCACCACCTCCATGGGAAAAAAAAAACCAGAATTTTTTAAAATACATAGTTCTGGGTCAAGTATAGCAAGTATTGTCTTTGGAAGAGTAATATATATTCAGTAAATAATCGTTAATAATCCTTGTATGATTCAGCAGTGGATTCAGAGTGGTGCTAGTGAGGCTCTTGTGGTTACTCTTCAATTAAAGCCTTATTTCTCTCTGTGCCTGGAATCTTTAATGAATTTGCCCTCAAGGTTGTGTTTCTAGCCCAAGCTCTGGCCTGTCTCTGTGTCATGCTGGGCTGTGAATATCTGCTTCTAATGGAATAAGATTTATGGAATTGCAACGCTTGAGAAGTGAAGTACAGAGAGAGATTTGCTTGTGAGATTAAAACCATAGGAGAAACTGTTACCAAAGTCCACACTTCCAAACTGTCAGATTCTAGGGGTTTTAGGCACAATTAAAGTCTTATATTTATTAGGCAATAGGGATTTTTTTTAAATTATAAAAGGAAACTATTGGCTAAGAAAGAGACGATACCACAAAAGACATCTAAACGTGAAGGAGTTTGAAAAATACCCACTGTAAATCTGTAACTAAACTAAAATATAATAAAAAAACCCCAAACAAACATAAAGACACACACACAAAGCCTAAATAAACAAAACAAAACAAACAAAACCAAGCAAAACAAGAAAAAAATTTGGAGGCTAAAGGCTGCAGGAATATAGCACTATAGAAATACTGTACAGCATTTAACTTACTGCCTGAATTTCCTTTGCCGCTGGAGTTTATCAGGAAGGCAATGAGCACTTAGTCTCTTCACAATCTAAGAAAATGAGTCTCAACCTAAACCACAGAAATTTGTTACTGTACCATCATAGCTGGGACGTGGGAGCATTTGGAACAGCGATGAGTAACAAGTTACTCCAGCTGAACATGTCAGCGGCTTTTTCTCAAGGCAGGAGTCGGGGCTTGTAGGCATTTTCATGGGCTAAAGAGTTAATATTTCTTTCATCTTGGGTGAAGTCAGAGAAGGCTGATATGCTTTTATGATTTATTTGGAGCCGAAAGACATGAGACGTTGTACATGTGCAGCATGTGTGTTCAACAACCTCCCTGGTTAAGTGAAGAGAGATCGGAAAACTTTGGTAACTTAATGGAAAAGAGTTTTCCTTTGGCTGTGCTGAAATGCTGAATATTTAAGTGAGTGCAGCTGAATTGGGACAAAACAGAAATGTCAAGTAGAGACAGAAGGGGGTGGAAGAAGTGTTTGGGACTTTTCCTGTGCATGATAAGGTTGAAATGGACATTTTAGTGAGGAGCATTTGTGAGGTCTAATGCAAAGCTCACTGATGTCGCCGGGGAGGTTCCCCGTGTAGAGAGCTTGGAGTAAGCCTCAACCAAATTTTTTTTTTTTAAAGAAAACTGCAATTCCCTGTGAAAAGGATTCATCGTTAGCTTAAACTTTGTTATAGGGACATGTAGTGTGGCATTTACTAAGCCAAATAAACAAGGCTGAACCAATACCAAATCTGTAACCAAATTCTAGTCCAGGTTCAGAGACACTATGATTAAAAACTAGAAATATTTTCAGGTGGTGATTAATGCCACTTTGATTTATGACTTTTTGGGTTCTGATGGCTGAAAATACTATTTATCTTGTTTCATGATATTTTTATTTTTATTGACTTTTCATATTATGTCAGAGCTAATTAATTTGTATAAATAATGATATGTTTGATTTCATAATAATTTGCTTGGTTTATTACAGTGATTGCTGATGGTTGCTTTTTGACTGAACAGATTCCCATAGGAATCACTTTTCAAATTGCCTTGATATAATTTTTCGATTTTGCATTTAAAAATATTTGAAGGCAAGTCTATTCCAATTCTGGTTTGTTTCCTGTGTTTTTTATAATCTTGGTTAAGTGAAAGATTTAAAATCCAATTGCCTTACTGGTAGTTTTGGGCATGATAAAGAATCAAAGGACACTGTCAGGATGCAATGTTACAAGGTCAAATTAGAAAAGCTTCTTATTTATCAAAGGAACTAAATAGTTTGAAAATGGAAACCAGTCTGGGCTGTGGAGGGGAGTTGTGTGCAATCCTTGGTCTTAGTGGAATTTGTGACATTGTGTATTAATAACCAACAATATTGTTATTGGATGGCCTTTTTACTCTCCAAATTAATTCAGATGACTGGATTAAAAAGAATTGCATTCCCTTCAGTTCAGTGTCTTCAGTTATTTCAACAAAGTTGGTAGTACAAATTATTAATTGTCTGTGCCATGTATTCATTTGTACCAGGCCCTATTCCAGAGCTCATAAAAAAACCCTCAAATTTGAATGTATCTTAGTAGTTTATAATTTAAATCCTAATGAGCAACAGAGTAATTTATGTCTGTTCTACGCCAAGGTTTTTTTTACTAGTCCGTGTGTCAGGTAGGCCTGTGCTGATTTCTCTTTAATTGCTATACCAGAACAACACTGTGCAGGGCAAAAATGTACTTTGTATCAGTGTGGCCTTGCTTGTTTTCTGAGAGAATTAGCTCCTGGGATATGAAATATTTACCCCTGTTTTAGGGGAGCTGCGCTGAAGAGGGTTCTACTGCTCTGTGTACATTTAAAAGCATCACAACTTCAGAAAGTAGATGCAATCTTAAGTTTCTCCACTTGTTTCTTTGGTTTTTTTTAAATTTACTACTCTGCTTGCTGGTCTGTGCAACAAGTTGCCTTTAAAGGACACTAATAATTATTATTATTTGCTCCTCTGAAATTATTATTGGGATTTCTTGTTTCATGGTTAGATTTTTTGTTTGTTTGGGTTTGGGGTTTTTTTTTGTTTGGTTGGTTTTTTTTTGGTTTTTGTGGTTTTTTTGGTGGTGATGGTGGTGGTGGGTTTTTTGGTGGTTTTTTTGGATTTTTTTGAGTTCAAGGTGTTCAGGATTTGTGTGATTGGGGTTTTAACATAGGCAGGTCTAGTACTGAATTCTTCTCTTCCAGTTCCATGCCTTGTCTTCAGTTATTTTATCTTAGGATGCAATTGGGAGCTGCTTTTTCCAAAGCGTTTTTTTGAGCTGTCATTTTCCTTGTGTACATTATATTTTCTGGATTAAACTCAGCAGTACCTGCAGCTGCTGGAGCCAGCAGGGAATCATTGCTTGGGATATGAGGTGTGAACTTTGGTCCTTCTGGTCCTCACTCAGTCTCCTCAGCCTTTTTAGGAAACCATGGTGAGAAAGTAAATTTATTATCTCTTAAATAACTCAGTTTTTACATGTAACCTCACAACAAGATTCCTTCTGATTCTCTTCCAAAAGGCCTTCATATGGGCAAGACTTGCATTTGCTGTAGGACCTTACTTTAAATTGGGGTGGAAGCCATTTCTTTTGCTCAAATACTTGCTGAACCTTTTCCTTTCAGTTGAACAGATAGTTATGGAATTCCTGGAGGAAGGCAGAAGGCTGTGGGAAAGGAAAAGGGAATCCATGTAGTGCGTGTGCCCCAGCACGGGGAAAATGAGATGCCGTCAATTGATCATGTTTCCCATCTGAAACATGACAGCTGGATCAATGCCATGAAGTAAAGCTGATGTGAAGTGGTGGGTGCACCTTCTGCCAGGCTCACTTGGACCTGAGTGTGTCCAGCATTCCCCCAGCCCAGCGTCTGGAGCTGGGGTTGGATCGTCATCCCCCGGGATGCTGCAGGGAGTGCAACGGCATCCCAGTCAATAGTACACGGTCTTGGAAAGAGATTTGCTCTTGTGCTGTGTGAATGAGTGCTCAGGAGAGGTACATGTATTAAATGGCTCCCGAGTCCATGAAAAACCTGTGTCCCAAAACGCCGAGGGAAGCAGGCCAAAATGAATACATATGTTTATATGATACGTGCCAACCTAAACTGCAAAGCTGAAACTGCCTCTGTGTGGAAATCTGCATTGCTGCAAGGTTTTTGGGATTTTTTGCTGATTATTTGTGCTAACATATGAAGAAAAAAAAGATACTTTGAAAACCCTCTGTATTTATTTGGTTTAGCTTACAAAGATCAGTAGAATTCTATAATTGAGTAGCAAAAAGTAAAGGCAAAATGTAAAAGGAATACAATTAATCCTGAGAAATACAAAGCGCTTGCTCTGTAGATGTCTTTGATCCAATATTAGTGAAGCTATTGAGTATTTTTAATAAGTATAAGATAGTTCAGAGATGACTTTTCTGCACAGAGATGCAGAAGATGTAGTTAAGTTATGCTAATGTCTCCGAGCATTCCTCTGAAAACCCAGAATTGTCAGGATTCGCTGTCAGGACTGTGTCCCTACTCCTGTAGTGGGATTTACTCAGCTGCAACATTGGGGAAGTCTGAGTTTTCTCAAACTCTCCATAACTCCCTGCCCATTTTAGCCCTACAAGGAAAAGCCTGTCTGTGGATGGAGGAGCATTTTATCAACTGAGGTTGATAAAACCTATGGACTGCAAGTGGATTCCTTTGTAACTGCTGAAGGTTGGGCACAACAGTTAAAGACCTTACTGTTTTTCAGGGTGTCCACCTTGGCTTTTAAGTGTTTTGATGTCTTTACCAGAAAATCTATTTCAGAAATGTCCAAAAGTGGCATATGGGGGATAATAACGGGCTGGGTGATAATAAATAAATAACATGGAGAAGTGTCTGTTAATTTTCTCTGTTGAATTATATCCAATACTAGAAGTGGCATTTCAGAAGAAAAGCCAGATCAGAATCTGAATTTGAAAGCAGGTCTCACTTGGGCTGAACAGGGAAATCTGGCTCTAAAGAAATTTCAGTGCTAGATGTTAAAAAAATCTGGAATCAAGATTAACTTTTGCTGTCTTATCTCTGTACTGGTAATAGTGAATAAAAATGAATTAATGAAAGGCAAAACTACAGTGAACAAACCAGAAGATCACACCCCAGTGATTGCAATAAAACCTACTATGGCAAGTAATCAGTGTTGTGGTTGTGGTTGGGCATGAATAAGCATTATGGAGGAATGCTATAATGGAAGGCATTAATGAATGTGGGATTCCACTGGGAAAATTGACACCTACGCTTCATTCTCTAAGCCTCATGGCTGGCACTGGAGCATAGTTTAAATCTGTCTGCACAGTGAGTTAGGTTTAAATACAGCAGTTTTGTAAAAAGTGTCCTCAATTTGGCCGCTGCTCGTGGAGACTGCACAGTGCACACCTAATGCTATTATTATTATTATTATTATTATTATTATTATTATTCAACTAGCTGTTGTAAAATGCAGGAAAAGACCATCTCATCCTGTAGAATAAATGACCCCCAGCATTGCTGCCTTCAGCTGGGCATGAACAAGGGCAAAAATCCTTGCTGGGAAAGGTGAGGGAAAGTAATTGAGAGTGTTTAGAGCTGATGTGTTATGTGTAGCTCCCGTCACCCGCCAGGCTCGGGGAGCAGAGCAGGGCAGTAGCTAAGGAGACTTAGTGTTTGTTCTTCTGTTTACTTGCATTGAGCAGAACATTTATTTTCCACATGAACGCAGTGAAGGAGAGCTCTGGGTCACAGCCCTGGCAGTGTGTGGATCAGAGCCTTGATCCACGTTTGGGAAGGAGTGCTGTGAGCTGGTTCGGGTGATGGGACAAAATCTGCACCGTTCTAACTCAAAGTCACTTGCATGCCTCGGGGAAGGCCTGTGAAGAAGGAGAATTTGCATGGAATGCATGCAGTGGATGGCAGAGCTGGAATTGATCCTCACATCAGGAATTGAGCTCTGGAGGCACTTGCTCATACAGTGGCTCAAGTTGTTTCTAAATCCACTGCTGGGTTAGAGAAAGGATCTGCTCTGGTTGCTCAGATGATTTAATCTCTTGACTTTGATTATCTTTTTCTTCTGCTCTTCCCTTGATAACTTGTCCAATATTAGAGGTGACTTTGGCCCTGCTTGGAACCACTTGAAGCCTGGGCTTTGCATTTGCAGACCATGTACAAGATCTCATCAAGTGAAAATAGAAGAAGTCAGGAAAATGGATGTTTTGGTTTGTTGGTAGATTGAAGAAATAATCATTATTTGTCCTTTTCAGTTCAGAGCAAAGCAAAATGTTATGAATTTAGCTTGGCAAGGGTGAGGTTTAAAAAGTGTGTGTGTGGAAAATCAGACCAGAGAAAATAATCAGGAATAAAATACTGAAAGCTTATCTTCTAAAGGCTGAAGAAAAAACTTTATAGCACTTTCCTTTTTATGAAACATTTGGCAAAGCAATGAAGTTACTTTCAGTTTTGTGGATTTTTATTTCTTTTTATTTTTCTTTTTCAAGGAGAGAAAGTTACAACCAAACATTTTCAGTCAATTCTATGTAAGAATTACTCCAACTGGATTGCAGAACATGTTAACACAAGCTTCACTTGCTAGGAAATAATGATTCCTTGGAAAGTTTGGAACGTATTTTGTGATCTCAGCTGTATTTGTGTAAATTCTGTAATAGAATAGGATAACAAGCACAAGCTAATGGGAGCTGAGCAGTAGAAGTCTGATGTTATCCATTATTTCTTGGGTTCCCAGGACTGAGGGAGAATTTAGCTGAAAGGTTTCTAGCCCAGAATTCCCAAAGCAACATTTTAATTACAACTTTAAAAGTATAGAGATTTGGTGTTAGAACCTGGCTAACACAGTAATTTTGCAGTATTTTCCCTTTCCCTCTCATGCACCTTTACATTTTGACCCATTTTTGGCCAGAACACAGCTCAGAACAACACCCAATTACCAGCTGCAGGTATTTCAGGTGTTTGGAAACAGCCAAGACCCATTTAAGTAACTAAAAGGGGAAGGATGAAGAGCAGTGTTTCCCAAAACAATCACCATCTTCCTGTACATGGACCCCTGCACTGGTGTTCAAAATCATCGGACTGCAGGTAGCACATCAAGAATATTTAAGCTTTGTCTAAAACACAAAACCTGAAAGAACACTGCCCTTAACAGACAAATCTGCTTTGTTTTTCATTTTTCTGTTTTAAAAAAATCACAGGTTTTTTTTTTTCAGTGAAAGAAAAAATCAGTTTTCCAGAACATACAACAAAATTACAATTCCCTTTGGAGATGTGATGACAGAAAATTTGCAAATCTATGGTCTTTTTTCCCGAGCGACAACCTTTCAGTAACCTTAAATTGTGTTTGGATGTGCATGTTCAGGTCTTATCTTGTAAATTCTTTGGCATGCCAGTGGTTTTTATTCGTGTAGTTCATTGTCTGACTCCAACAGGACTACTCATGCAGAATAGGGATTGAATTGGAAGTATTTCTATTTGTCCTGTGTCTTGGATAATATTTCTACTCATTTTGTGGATTTTCATCAAAATAAGAGAGTTTTCCATGTAGTCATCAAGTCATCTTTAAACACTTGGTCACCATTTGCCTTTGGATATTTCTTTTAATTATTATTTTGCAAGTCACAGAGCAGTTAATGGCTACTTTTCCTGCCAGTGCAAATTTTCTTTTTTTTCCATCTGAGATTTCACCTTACAGGAATTGAATTTCATTTGAATTAAATTTTAATAGACATCTTGAGAACTAACACTGAAGCAACAAGTTCCTGTAGCTTTGCGTGTGCAGGTGTCTATTGCGACATCCAGTGTAGAGCTGCCTACGCTGATCCATTAAAACCAGAGATATGTTGTGTAAGCACAAAAGGGTTGAAGCCTTAACAAAAACATCTTCTTTCCTTTTAGAAGCCAGAGAAACGTGCATGATCCGTTTGTGGTTACTTAAATAGGGTATTCTATGACAGATTAACCTGTCATCTTTGAAGTAAAATTAGCAGTGGTGGTACTTTATTATGGAAAACATCTCCTTGCATGTTGTACATAACATGATATGTCTTATGGACAGCCTAGTGCTTTGGGTGCTGTTTATTCCTGTGGCTCAAAGAGGAAATATATGAAAAGTCCCCCTGAAATAGAAACCAGTAATGTAATCATTGATACAATAAAATGGTGAGAAGCCTAAAGCAGATGGAGGCGGGGGGGGGTTGGCTACAAAACGTATGAAAAAGTTTGTGAATATATTTTGCTTCATCCTTCTGCCTGTTTTGTTCCAAACCTCCTCATGACAGCTTTGCTAACAGTTCATTTTGTTCCTGTGGTGACTAAGCAGTGGAGGAGCTGATATTTGGAGGTTTCTGTGACAGCAGAGGACAGCACCAGGTGGTTTGGGACTCAGCTGTGTTGTGCTCTTGGCTTTCCTCAGGCAGGTCTGGTTTAGGCGGCTGCGTATGGTGAAATTCTCCACTGAGGGTCAGGAGGCCGTGCCAGAAGTTAAAAGGGTTGGTTTCACCTTGTTGCAATAAATTACAGAGCAATCATAAATGATAGGAAGGAGTTTGATGAAGTGGGTGAGGAACAATTGATGGATTATTTTAGTTAAAATTGCTTCGAGCTCAGTCCAACTCCCACTGAAGTCAATTAAATCATACCTGGATCAGGGCCAAAATGAGTCAAATTCAATTATGCCTTAACTGTAAACATTTTAAAGCATATTACTGTAAGTTAGTTCAGCACTTAAATTACATTAAAACAAACGCATTTATGAAATCCCAACATATTCTGTTTTATTTGTACAACTGTATTAAAAGCCTTTTTCTTGTGGCTGCGACACGGAGACCTCTTTGACTGGTGCCTAATCCCCAGAGCACCTGTCTGCTGTGAAGAGATGTCACAGCCATTGATTCTGTACATGAATTTGTCCATCGGAGATTCGCTGCTGAAATTATTGCATCAGAAGAGGCAGCAAAGATCACTGAAAGGAGATTGTAGAAATCCTGCTGCTGTTTCATCAAATTGTGGGGATTTAGAGAGCTTGCTTGTGTATCAGCTCATAAATTAATGAAACTTTTACGTGAGCTAATCCCAAACCTGGAATGGTTATGGGTATTCATCTGTTTCTCAGCTGAACGAAGTACAGCATCCAAAATATTATTTAAAAAGAAATCTTCTACATGATAGCAAGGTGGATTTATAAATATGTTCAAGTTTAACAACAGACAGTGGTGTTTTCACAAAATTTGGCAGATTATCTTTTAAATCATAATTATCTTTTAAATCATGATTCACAGGCTTCCTTTAAGACAATTTATGTATTTTTAATAAATTCTGGATTGGTCCTTTTTGTTCTGTCCTCAGAATTTCTCCTCCCTGTCCATTTTCCAGCAGAGCCAGGGAGCAGCTCTGGGTTGCAGGTGTAGGGTTTCCTGGCTTGCATTTGTCTGGCTGTCTCAGGAGGTTTTAGCTCCACATCCCAAGTGCCACCCCATCAAAACGTTGGGATATAGCGAGCTGTGCACACAGCAGGGAATGTCTGTTCACTGGGATCATTCCCGTCTCCGAGTAAACTAAATTTGTCCCCGCACAGATAATCTCCCAGTCCACGCCAAGTGCTGAAAGCACTTCTGCAGGTCTGGGATCGGGCTGGCTTGGTTTCTGTCTGTGTAGCAGTTGTGCTATAATGAAAGATAAGGCCTGATCCTGGTTTTAATGACAGGACACAACATCAGTTTGGCTCTGTGAGAGGTTCTTTGTGGAGGATGAAGGTGCTGGACACGGGTGGAAATGGAAAAGCTGGATTTGACTGCATGCCCAGCTGGCACGGGACTGCTGGAGTGTGTTACTGCTGTGTACCTGACTCCATGAACAGGGTTTTGGTCTGGAAAAGTCAGTCTGACAAATTATTTCCTTTTATTTTTTGCTGTCACATTTTTTTTAATATCATTTTGGCCTTTCTGTTTTCCATGTTTTCTCTTTACAGGAGGATCAATTAATAGCTTCCACTATCACATTTTACAGAGCTGGCAATTATGAAATAGCAATTTGGTTTTTGGAAAAGGGAAAAAATGATCCCTGTCCAGAAGCTTTAATCAGGAAAAAGGGACAGAACCATGAGAAACATTGGTAGAGGACTTCTGTGGCACATAATGAACGAAGGAAAAGTACTGCCCTTCTTCTTCCCTGTCACTGACCAAAACCACTGCCATGAGAGCAATGAGGCACTTTGATAGCACTTGGTGACTCTGTGGTTTAATATGTTTGAAAAAGATGATTTCTGTCATCCAGGCCTTATTTCTCCCTTTTTAATGTTAGCACCATTAGTCATGTTGCAACTTGTAAAAATTCATTAAAATCAGTTGACAGCTTCTTAAAACCTGAGCATTGCTGTTCCTTTCTCCCAAACAGGGCTCAGCACAGACTTGGTGGAAGGGGTTTGAATCATGAACTCACCACTGAGCTCAGCTTTGGGGGTGACTTTGAAGAAGCAAACCCAGCAATAAAGCTCTCTCCTGCCGATGGTTTTTATCTCCGAGCATACACCCACAAAATAAAACTGGTGCTTATAGTAAATTGCAGGATAGAAAATCCTCTTGACAGTGAAGGATACTGGGAACCCTTTCATTCATCACAGTATCTTGACAGTGACTTCAGTTGAAGAAAGCTTTTCCTTTAGGGGAAATACTTGGAAAACTCCTAATATTTTTTCTACTTCTAGGAAGTAGCGACAATGCTGATTTTATGAGTACCTTGGAAGTGATTTTGGGGGTTGCCCTATGCTGGGCCAGGAGCTAGACTCGATGATCCTTGTGAGTCCCTTTTAACTCAGGATAATTTTTGAGTTGAACTTGCTGATGATTTGCTGGGACATATCCCACTTTACTCTGAACCAGTCATGCTTATGAAGTATTCACTGTGTATTTCTTACATATGGAATAAATTATAATGGAATTGCTGCCACCACCCATTGCTGCTTTATTAATTAACTGAAAAATCCACCCAGAAGAAAGTTAAGTGTTCATTTCCAGTACCTGATGCATAGCTTTAGTGTAATTTAAAATGTGGTGGAGTATTAATTTGTCTTCTCAAAATGTTTGTTTTCCCCAAAGCCAATCATGGGTCATTTGCCTCCAGTAATTGCTACCAACTTTGGAAATATTTGTCCAATTGATGACAAATTTGAGTGCTTGACAAATTACTGAATCTGGTTAACCTGGGGCCAGTTTACACATCAGGAAAAAATTCAAATACACACCTCATCTAGTTCCTCTCCACAAGAATTTCCTTCATTCAGATATCTCACTTGTTACAACTATCAGTAAATAGTGAGGCTAAGGTATTTTTGCTTGCTGCACATGATGTCCAAACACTGCTTTTCTCAATACCTCTTGATTTCCCTCCTGTCCTCACTTATTTTCTCCTTGAAGTCAATAGAAGTTTTGGGTGTGTAGAAAAAGAAAATGAATTGCATCAGACTGCAAATAAATGACCATTTTCTGCTGAGCATTCATTTAACTGGCAGCTTGGGACAGGCTGTGTTGGGAGTAGGGATAACTGAGTGGAGCTGTGGTTTTGCAGAGCCCAGGGAAGAGCTGAGAGCTTTTCAGGCAGAGCTCGGTGCTTGGGTCATCCCTACTTGGCTTTACCCTTGACTTCATATATGACATGGAGCCAGCTATATGCTTGCTGAATTCCTCATTCTTCCCATTTTTTAAAGAAAAAATGGTGGCTGATTACACCCTTGTGCCAAATATTGTAAAATCCTTTGCTAAGAAATGCAAGAGAAGCCCAAAGTCATACAGTCAGTGGGGACTGTGTATGTTTAACCATGCTCTTCATTAGGATTAATTAAGTACAAATAAAATCCTGTTGTTTTCTCCCATGAGAGGGAAGTCTGTAGGAGGGAAGAGACTTCCCCACAAATCACATTAAGATGGGTGTTAAGACAAAATGATGTTTCTGACTTTGTAGGGCATTGAACTCATACCAATTTTTATCCATCCTTCGACTCTTTGCTGGTTTTTTACACTTTGTCCATGCCCTGTAGGGTTCTTCAATTTGCTCTTTCATTGTCTTCCTTCCCTTTTCTCCCCTTGAGCTCTTTGGCCCCTCAGCACAAACTGCACCTGAGAACGTTTGAGTTCAAGTCGAACTTTCGAACCCATGACGTCAGGTTGGTTTGGAATTAGGCAAAACCAGTTTGCCCATCCCTCGCTGTAAAAGGGTTAATCCTCTAAACTATTGAGAGACAAGGGCAGGGAATTATGAAAGGAGCCCCTGTTTTATAAGCATTTGTATTGCCAGTGCTTGAATGCCCGTAATAAGCAGGTTGTGCTGTGATTAATGACGGTGTTTTACATGCTGACGATGGATGATGTGTCTCATTGGAGAAGCCATTTACTTTTGTTTGGGCTCCTCACCCCAGCAGCAGTGGAAATGAGATGTTAACGTCCTGGTGGGAGTGTGTTTCATTCTCAATAATTTGAAAAAGTGACCCACAGAGAGGAGAAAATAATTTAAATGGTGCCTTTTTCTTGCCTCTTTTTAATGTGTGCAAAGACAACTCACACAATTATTTTTTCATATGGGATTTTTCTTTTCCATTCAAGATTCTTATTTTGTTCCCTCCAAATTGCAAATGAGTAGGAATGCGTTGTCTTTCTGAACCTTTATACATTTGGAGGGGGCAAACTATTCAAATGCCTTAAACTTTATTTTCTTAATTTATTTTTAATAAAGGACGAAAATAATTTGAAATCTTTAGTTTTTTGAGCCAATTCTCGTATCAGATTATAACTTTCCGATTTTGCTGCAGTTTCAGTTGCACTTTTCTCCCCACTTTGTAATTTTGTACTTGTAAAGGAGGTGGTGACAGAGTGTTTGTGGTGGTTGGAATACACAGGGTAGACACAGAACTCAACTTTTTATTAACCAGCTACATTTTTATATCCATCTGGATTCAACATTGCATCCATCTAGCATCAAGATTTTAATTTCTGTAGAATGGCTTAAAGAAAGGGGGGAAAATATTTTAAGGAGAAAACCTATTTCAAGGCAGTGAAATGGGTTGCAGTGTCCAAGCAAATCTTTCAAAACCTCTATATAAGCTGAAAGTCCTTGGATCTCACTTCCCAGCAGGTTTCCTGGGATGGAAACAGGGACTGGTGTGGGCATGGCATCAATACTTCAACAGAGAGGAAAAGATAAGAAGGATGTTTAAAAAACAAGAAATTGAAACAGTTTTTCATATGTGGTTCACCAAATGCAAATTAAAGGTTCATTTGGCTCTCAGAATTTAAAAGCTCCCTTAGAACTATCACACCATTGCTGAGCAGAGCAAACCAATTCACGTGATGGGTCAGCAGTGCTAGGTGTTTTCATCATACAGCAGTAAATGCCAATAATGGCCTAAATTCTCTGGGTAGCTTAATAACATTCCAGGTGGGATACAGCCCCTATTTCAGGGTTGAATGAAAACACTGTCAGTGTAAAGATTTTGTCTGTTTGCATGTGGAAATGCCAAATCTAAGGTGAGTTTCATCCCAGCAGTGCCAAATCAGAGTTTGGAAGTGGTGATATTTGGGAGATAAAGAAAATATTCCCTGCAGACTTATTTAGATCAGCATCACATTAAAATTGGCAGCCACAGCTGATCTTCGGCAGAATGTCTTTCTGGGGTGAGGAGAACTTTAAAAAAATTGAGCTGAAAAAAGCTATTTTGGTTGGAAAAGCCACACGCTGCATCTGTGCCTGTTATTGAAGGAGTTCTTGTGGAAACATTGCGGCTTGCACAAGAACAGGACACATCCATTGCTTCAAAATTAACATATATATTAATGGCACATTAAGGAATTTTGTAATCGTATGACACAAAAGAGAGTTCTCAACACAGCGCTCATACAATCAGTTAATGGGCAACATCTTCAGTGAGCTGGGAGATAACAACTTGTCTGCCTCCCCTCGTGACTGCTTTGAGTCTTTTCCAGGCCATACAACTGGTGTGTCAGGTGTTATCTCCCTCGTTTTGCATGTGGGGAAAACAGAAATCAAGTGGGATTCAGGGACTTGGCTGAGATTGAACACTAAGGCAGGCTTGGAAGTACTGTGTCTGAGGTCCTCTTTTCCCAGAATCTACACCTAAGTGAAGAGAACTTTGTTCTTTTGGTGCTTTATGGGACAGAGTAAAGCAGGTGGGAATGCAACAACAGTCCCATCAGCCCAGAGCGGTTTCCAGTGCTGGCGGGAATTATACACCTGCCCACATGTGGAAGAAAGGAAGGGCTGTGTTGTTTTTTGCCTATTGACTTTTATGACTGGCATTGAAATGAGATTATGGAGCCCCAACCTCCCTGTGGAACACAGTGACACCACATTCCCCAGTGACAGGGGCTGTGGGAAACTGGGAGGGGCATCCATGGGTGATGAAAACCAGAGGTGGGTGGTAACCAAAGCTTTGACTCCAAATCTTAGATTGAGGGAGGGTTTTGCATCTGGATCCCTAAGATTCCCACCTGGATCCCTAAATCAGAGCATTTCCAGGAGCATGTTTGTAGTTCTGGATTGGAGCTGATGGGAATAGTTGTCCTTCTAACATTTCTGCTGGAAAGGGCATTAATTCACAATTAAAGCTGAATTTGAGCACTCCAGAAACCTAATTCCATCCTTCATGATTAAACAGAGCCTATATCCACCCAAAGTCTAATCTTCCTTTGTCTGGAGATGTGAAAGTGTCTCCGTGGCTGACTTCCTATCAGAACAGAAAAAGTCGCACAGTCTAATGTTGGACATGAGTGAAGGCTTGCATTTCGAGATCATTGAATCATGGAATTCCAGAATGGTTTGGGTTGGAGCTTATCCAGTTCCTCTCCCAGACAGGGGCAGGGACACCTTCCACTAGACCAGGTTGCTCCAAGCTCCGTCTAACCTGACCTTGGACATTTCCAGGGATGGGACAGCCACAGTTTCTCTGACCAAGTGGATGTCAAGACAGCTACACCAGCTGGAATTTCTAGTTCATCCTTTTATCAGAGTTGTGGTATGGACAGCCTGGTAACTGGAAAACCTTGTCATCACTTTTCTGGCACATACCTAGTTTTATGCCTCAGAAGTGCTTTGCAACTCTAAGGCTGACATTTTTCTCATGGAACTGCTTATTCTGGGTGTGTCCATTTGGGTACTGCTCATCCTTGAGACATTTTTCAGCTTGCTTTTTGAGATTAGGTGAATTTCAGTAAGAGTGAAACTCGCTTTGTGTTTCAGCTGAAAAACTCCAAAATGCCACCGTCCCTGAAATTAATGGGTCTTGTCTCCCTTCAATCAGTTTGCCTGGAGACTGTGGTGTAACTGGTGGGAGCATCCACCTCCCTGTGTCCATATGGGACACTCACGGCTGCAGGTAGAGGTGGAGATGGAGCCATGACTGAAGGTTCTTGCAACATCTTCAGCTCATGACTGACTTTATATAATACAGAGAGTCCTGAAATCAAGGAATCTGCTTCAGCAATGAAGCTGCCAGTACTGATTTTTATGTTGCAGAATGGTTGGCAGTGAAAAATTTCTGTAAACTGGAAATCCAGCTGTGTCATTTCCCCCATTCAGAAAGTGAAAGCTTAGCTGTCCTCAATTCATTTTCTTTCAGTTAAGATTGGGTCAGTGGGGTGACGTGTGTGTGCTGTTATTTGATGTGAAGGGAATAAAAATAGCCATGCCCTGTGCTGGTGGAAGCTGTGACATAGTCATCTTATTCAAACAAAAAGATCAGGTTTGGAGGAAATCTTATTCCAAGGTGCTCTAGATTCTTATAACAGGGTTTTAGCATCCTGGAATAATGCTGGGATGTGCATTATGCAGCTTTGTTCCCTGTGAGTGTCTCTCCTCCTTACCTCAGATACCAGAGCTAAGACCACTGATCTAATTGGCCAGGCAGGCTGTGAACAAAACCTGCTTGTGTATCATTTACATCCTTCTAAATTGCATTGTTTGTGCAGCTGTTCAGCCAAATTGTCCACAGAGTTTATTTTTGTCCACAGAGGAAACAGAGATGGGTTTTCTCTCCATTAGGGCAGTTGCAAGATCAAAGAATCATATATGCAGCTCAGAGAGACCAACCTCTCTGCAAAACGTGTCATGATGGGGGCAAAATTATTAATAAAGCAACCCTAGAGAGGATAAGCCACAGCTATAAGAGACAGAGGCTTTGCCAAGATGTGATAGGTCCCTTTCAGGTTAACACTGATACTTGCTGAAGTCCCCCTTTCTTTCCAGCGAGGAGTAAAAGAGGGGTATGTCTATGTATTTTAAACACTGATCCACTATTCTCCTGAGAAGGAAAAAGTGTTTTCCAAAAGATCCATCAGGCTAAATTTACACAGTCTGGTGTTGAGAAACAACTGCACTCTCTTCCTTCCCATGTGTCACTCAGCAGTGTGTTTTAGCGTCTTGGGGCAAGAAGAGGTGGTGATATTTATGGCCAGCTTTCTGTTGGAGCTCACAGAAGGGTGGGCTTGAGAAACCTGAAGAGTGCTTTTGTGTGCATGTCCAGTCAGCTGGCCAAGGCTGGTGTTTGCTTATGGATGTTGTGATAATTAACAGAGAAGGAAGTGAGGGACCGGTTGATTCATGCACCCATGGCATTGTGCATTTGAACTTGGACAGAAACTGTGAAATCCTGAGGAAGGCAGATTTATTTGTCAGATGTGTGAGGATATAAGAATGGCCATAATGTGTCGGCCCAAGGTTTGTATAGACTCAGAGCTTGGGCAGTGGCCAGCAAGAGATGCTCAGGGAGCAGAACAGAGCACAGGATAGGACTTACCCTTCCATCAAACTTAACCCTCTCAGCTTGGATGAGGCCTTTCTCCATCAAAGTCTAAATCTTGCTCCTTGACCAGTGACACCAGCTGGACAGAGGATTAGATCTGGCCTCTCCCCAGTGTCCCATGATGTCTGGTCATGTCTGTCATCAGTAAATTGTTGCAACTTAAGCTGAGACACCCTGAGATTTGTGTTGTCTCAGTGCTGTGCTCCTCCTCCATCCCCAATAGCCAAGACCAGAGACTCCCTGTAAATCCACTCCTTAGACCTGTTCCATTCTCTCATCTTTTGGCTGCTTTGCTCATGAAATCTGGGTCCAGTGGGTGATGAGTTCTAGAGCTGAGCCTTCTCCTCAGTGATGGGGGGAACTCTTGGCTGAAGTATTTAACATGACTCAGTCCAAAAAAAGAGTTTCAAGCTGAAGCTGGCTTAGTGGAGCTGAGGTGTCCCTTGGTGCAGATCTGAGCAGTGAGCTGGTGGATTGTATCCCGGGAACTTCCCTGCACTTCCTAGTGCCTGAGCGCTGTGGTTTGTGGGGATGTGCTGATGTTTATTTCTCTGGAATTGATGTGGCCTGGGCTTAAAACTCCCTTGGAGCCCAAGCAATAAAGGTCTGGAATAGAGATTCACTTCCAAACCTGCCTTCCCTTGGGAGTTGTTTGCAGTCACAATTGCCTTGGGCCCACTATTCCAATAGGTAGTAGGGCAGATCTGCTTGTGATCAGAGCACCTCTTTTCCCACTGAGTAGCATTTAAAGGAATCATCAGCTAAAGATAAGGAATGCAGACAGAGACCCTTTTGTGTAGCCTCAGACAAACACCAGGACCTCTCTGAGCCATGTTCAGTTTGGTTGGAGAGGGTGGTTTGAGTCAAGGGAGGCTCCCATCCTAAAGGCAGGTTGTCATTTGAGTATGTGAAGCAGAATAATTCAAAGTACAGAAGTGATGTCTGTTCTGATTAAACCTCTGCTGATGAGGCCACAGTGCCATTACATTTGCCACAAAGGATTTCCTGAGTGCTGGCCAAGTACGTTCTTTAAATGCTTCTTTAAAGCAAAATAAATCTTCTTTATGTATAAATTTTCCTCTTCACTGAGGATCTAACAAGGTCCTGGCACACTCCCCTGCTTGACTGACAGCCTGGAAGAAAGGCTGCTGTGTGCAGGGAGAACAGCCTGTAGCACCCAGGTGGTGCTCACTTGTGTCTTTCCAGCAACTGGGAGTAAACTCAGCATCTGAGCATTGTTATCCCAGGATATCCCAGTGATAGCCCCAGGATAGCACAGCCAGGCCTTTCCACTCCATATTCAAGGTGCATTCCTATCTCCTCCCCCCCTGTATGGCCCTGAACAAAGCCAGTTTGTCAGAAGGGGGATTACCCTGCCAGAGGAACCCTGCTGCCATCCTCCAGGGATCTGGCATCCCTAGGGACACAGATGCTCTAGGTGAGTTTTAGATGGTATTTCTAAGATGGATAATTGCCCCACATCCAGCCCCATCCAAGGCAGGGTGTTCCACATCTGCCTGTGGCAGCAGGGAGTGAGATGAGTCTTGTTCAGTGAGGCTCTCAGGCTTCTCAGCTGTTCAAGCCAATTACTTACTGTGTGTACAGGGCCTTAAACATTAAAAAAAAAAAAAGCACGATAAGAATATGTCATTACTCAGTAAGGATTAATTATTTTTCTGTTGGTTTTTGTGGAGGCTTGTGGTATGCACGCCTCGCATCACTGAAACTTGCTAATTACTGTTATAATGGAGAAGTTATACAGCAATGTGTTGATAAGTTGCTAATGGAGACAGGCTTAAAAAGGAAAACCTGCATCCTACAGCTGCAAGCGCTGAGGAAATTTTGCCTGTGGCTTTGAAATTGGGCTGAACTCAGCCACAGCTCCAAGTGCCCTAGAGCACAGGGAAGGGCAGCTGGAGCTGTGTCCAGCTCTGGTCATCCATGGGGAGCTGTACTGGGAGCTGCAGGGCGGGAGATGCTTTGGGGAGGAGCATCTTTTAAGTTAGCCTCATCAGTGGTTTTGTTTGCAACTGATTTAGCTGGAAACCTGCTCCCCCAAAAGAAGTGATTGAAGAGAAAAGGGACTGTTTTCTTATGGAAGATAAAACAGGACTCCTGTATGAGCCCAAATTTTCTCCCACCTGAAAATCTGATGTCAAAAATTGCCATTTGATCAGATGCCACTTTTTCTCCCACTCGGCTCATACAGGAGGTGTAGACTCCTGAAGGATTTGCCTGCAGTCAGAATGCCTAAAAAAAGAGATCATTTTAGCTGTGCTAAAATTAGCAGCACTAATTTCATTTTTTTACTTTTGTTTTCTGTTTTCCTTCTGTGGGCACATGCGGGTGAAATCTTGGCTCTACTGAAGCTGATGGGCATTTTGCCATGGGCATCAGTTAGGTCTGGATTATTCTACAATGGAGAGAAGCCATTTGCTACCAAGCAGACTTTTTGCTGAATTGCATTTAGTGTTTGCAAGGCTTGTGGTCCTTGTCAGATTAGTAGGGTTAATTGAAGTGGAGAAGGAATCTGATGTGAATGTACCTGCAGTCTTTGGCTGACGAGCAGTTAAACTGTACTCCATGGAACCTCACTGATGCTATTTTGGAGCACCAGCAGTGTCTGTTCACGTTCCAGCTCTGCACTTAAGATTTCAGGGTTGATTGCTCTGCTTTCCTGCAGCCTCCATGACATGATTCCCATGGAAATTTTGTCTCTGTGCATTTGGGCTGAGTCTTGAGACTATTTTTGGAAGCTTTCAAAATGTCCCAAAGTGCCCTTCACCTCTGCTCTTGTGCAGAGACTTTGGCTCTGGCTTAGCTACAACTGGTTTCCATATGTAACTAAAGAAAGAGAGCAAGTAGAAAAAGAAGCACAACCAAAGACAATTCTCCTCTCCCAAAACAGGGATAACTCTGTCACCAAACTTTGAGGTGCGGAAGAAGAAGAATGGCTATAAAGAGCATTTTCAAGTACTCCCAGTTCCAGGATTCCCATGTAATATGTAATAGTCACAGAAAAATCTGCTTATAGAGCTGAGCTATGGCACTTGTAAAGGCTCAGAGAATCATCTGCAGGTTTTCCAGCTATTCCAATATTCAAAGAGATCTAGGAAATGTAAAAGAGTATCTGAGGGTTGTCTTACAGTAAAATTGGAAAGAATGAAAAGAAAACCAATGTCTGAACTGGTCAATACCAAGGGTTTCTGACAAATTTCCTGTCACCACCTCTATGGCCAAGCTTTGATTGACAGGGTACTAAAACCACCTAATTTCATACTCAGGTACCACCTCTGGGCTGGAGGCTCAGTTGCCCTACTCAGTGACAGTTCAGGGAGGCTTTGTGGCCATGCCTGGACTTCTAGCTCTGAAGGACCATCTGTGCCAGTGTGTCCCAAGGGCTGCTCCATGCAAATACACGGACTCACGTTTGGGAAGTGTCAGCCCAGTGATCACAACCTCATTAGCCCACCTCTCCCAAGGCCATAATAGGGTCAGGTGCAGCCATCCCCTGACATGGCTCTGCTGCTTCCCCTTCTGGAGATAGAGGAGGGATCTCTGTTCCCACAATGATGCATAGCAGAAACACCACCCAGGTCATTTTATAAACTTGGGATTCAAGTGTTCATGACAGTGCTCAGGCACCTGGGGAAAGGCTGTATCTTGGGCTGTCTGAAAGGAGTCTGGGAGACCTGCTAATTCCCCTCAACCATCTCCTAAGCACTTGTTCCTGAGGGGATATGAATTTGTCTGGTATATGCACAGCCCCTTGCTGTTCTTCCCTTTCCTTTTGCCTCTATGTCCGTATCAGGGTGCTTTGTGGAGCACAGCACTGGTCTTGGGAAGGACCTGATGCCTTATAATAGTTAATAAGGAAGGGTCTGTCATGTCTGGGGACTGCTCAGTGCCTGAGCCTGATATAGATGGAGCAGAGAAGGTTTAAATCCAATGTCACCAAAAATAGATGGGATAAGTTCTAACCTGAGTGCAAGAATTGCTTTCCTGCCCTCAGAGGGGTTTCTGATGGACAAGAGAGGTGCTGCAGGTCCATGTGCTGCCTAAGGAAGCTCAGCAGGGGAACACAGACCTTGCACAAGGGTCAGGTTTTGTCTCTGGTCAGCCTTTGACAGCTCTGGCAACCACAAGGCAAAGGAACCCACTCTGACTTAGGGGATGTCCTGTGTC
Organism: Climacteris rufus; assembly: GCA_013398175.1. Lineage (NCBI taxonomy): Eukaryota > Metazoa > Chordata > Aves > Passeriformes > Climacteridae > Climacteris > Climacteris rufus. Next base: position 284,764 of record VZRZ01002000.1, read on the forward strand.
CTGGGGCACACACTGGGTACCTGGCAGTTGTCTTTAACCACTTGGCTCCTGGGCCATGTTGAATTTCTGGATTGTATCAGGTCTCTGCTGAGCTCTGGATGCAGTGATAAAGTCTAGCTGAGGTTTGTGGGAATGGTGTGATTGAAAAATGTCTGCCTTTGGGGATCTGTGGTGGGAAAAGTCAATGTAACGCCCTCCCCGCTAAACAAACTGTGTGTGGTTCAACTAATTCTCAACATTTCTGTGCTTCTTTTGCTTCCTTTGCTTCACTCAAGGTTTGCTTATTCCTTTCAGTAGGCTGCCTGCTCTTTCGGCAAAATCCAGTTCTTTCCTAAATGAACTCGAATCCTTCTTGATTCCCTTTGTTTTGACACTTGGGAGATGAGAGATTTATAGACCTTCCTGAGTCATAAGTTCATTTGCTTTTATTGTGTACCTTTCACTGCAGCCCATTCTGAGTGAGATTTCATTCTGCCTCGGAGCAGGGCTGACCTGCCAAGAGGAGCTGATCCATAAATCTTTCCTTCCATTTTCTTTCTTACTTTCCAAAACAACATTTGGAAACTGAGTTTGCCCAGAAGGAAAACTGTTCCACATTGCCGGCAGTCAAACAGCGCAACTAATTATTGCTTTCCTTTTTCTCTTCCTTCTATTCTGTCTGCTGGGGTTGAAATGAAGCCAGGGAGGAGGGAAGTTGGGGGAAAATAAGGGGAAAAGATTTGTTTGAAGATTTTATTTTTAATTACAACTTTTGCAAGGTGATCTGGTGCAGTGGTGGTGTATCCACTGTGTCTTACATTGTGGTAAGAAGTTTAGAAAAAAGGTCCCAGCAGATGAGTAGAGATGGCTTCAGGCTGCTCTTCTAGATGTAACACTTTCTTGGTGTTGCTGCTGAAAAGGAAAACAAATTAAAAAAAAATCTTTGGATGCATCAAATCACAATACACTTGTAGCAGAAATATTTTACATCTAATTAGGAAGCAGGAGTCCAGGGTTCTCCTAGACCTGTGTGGCTTGAGTGAGCCAATTCATGCCAAGGTGGCACGGGCAGTGCTTGGTGCAGATCTGTTCACTGTACAGTGGCTGCCAACACGGATTTAAATAGCAAAGCAAAATTTTCAGATCATAGAAAATGCTCTGCAGATCCAAAGTCTTTTTTATTTTTAGACCTTGGTTAGTTTTAGCAAGAATGGCCAGATGTTTGCTTTGTGGGGGGGGGGGACAGAAATAAGAGCTTTCTTGCTTGAAACTGAGATTATTCAAATCCTTGAAAAAAATTACAGGAGAAATTCTGTTGTTTAGGCAGCACTCCCACAGTTGTGCATCGTATGAAGTATGGGATTACAGTAATGCTTCCCAAGTATTTGAGAAGTATTCACCAGCAGAGTGAGCCCAAGACTACCCTAGGCTTTGGGGTGATTAAGATTATTATAATAGATAAAACTGACACTTTTCTGTAGGAAACCATATAGTAAGAGACCACTGTCCCTCTGAAAAGCAGTGAGATCTCTTGAGTCCTAAACCACTGGTGGTTTCACCATTGGAGTGTGGGACCTCCTGACAGTTTTAAATGGAAATAGTAAAATGCTTTAGGTGTGCTTCTAGGCTAGTAAATTCCTCATTTTCTGGCTTATGTGGGCAGCTTTTTGGTTTTCATGTGCAAAAGAGCAGTCTGTCAGAAAAGCTGCTCACACAACAGTGCACGTGAGAACACATTCAGTGGAACCATTGTGAAAGGCAAGAGCTCTTCACTCTCATTCATCCCAGTTTGGGAGACAGAGCATGTCACAACAGTGCTGAGTAAACAAGAGCTGCTTGCCATCGTTTAATTTGTTGAAGATTAGGAAATTATTCCATTCTTACAATACCATGTCAGTCTAGAAATACTTTTGAACTCTGGGGGATGTGGAGTTTAGATCTCACCTCAGATTTCATGGTGTTTGGAAGGCAAGGCTTTATTAGGGTGAGAACTGTATGGAGGGTTTAAGGGCAGTCATGTTAACAGTGTACCTAGAGACAATGGGCTGGCTCAGCTTCAGCTACTTTAGGATATCTAGATGCAGAGCAGGACACTGAACTGGGGCTTTTTTTCTCTGGGATCTGAAAGCTGGCTAGTGCAATGTCGAGGTCAGTTATTTCTGGTTTGCTCTATGTGCAAGGGGCTGCTAAAGCATTGCCCTCTTTCTGACCTGTAGTTTTTCCCCAAAAAATATCTGCACTCTTGAGCCCCCCCCCCCATCTTTTCTAGATGCCATCCTTATTCCTTACTCCTCTTATTACTCCTCTTATTCCTTCTCCACTCCTCTTATTACTTACATCCTGTGTCCTCACCAGGCTGAGGCCACAAAGCTGAGCAATCTTGTATAAGCTGGGCTGAACATAATGCGTTCATTATTTACGATGGTTTCTAAAAGCACTGTCACAACTGTTGGTGTCAAACCATAAGCAAAGGCTACTTTTACAAATGATAAACAAATACATGACACTTGTTGTCAACAGCCTCACAGATCTGTTCAGCACCTGGAGCCCGAATCAGCTCAGCAGTTGCAAACCACAATTTACGCAGAAGCAGCACTGTGGTTTCAGAAGGGCTGTAAATAAATTTGTGTCCTGACGTGGGCACCAAAAATAAGCATGTGCTGAGCTTTTCTGAGCATTTGGGCAGGTCACAGCTGCTGGCTCCTGAACATTTTGGAAAATGTATTCACTCATTCAGGTGCTCAGCACTTGAAAACAGAGACCCGGGCAAGTCCGGTGTTATCTGCTTCTCTAATAACCACTGTTGTACCCTGAAAAAATAGTCTACTCTTCACTGCTGATCTGGGAAAGCAGTTCTTTTAATCCTGATCCTACCTCATTATTAGAAAAATAGCCTGAAGAGACTTTTCTCTGTTGGATGAAGGCAGATCTTAAGCTCGGGGGCCATTGTAACTATTCTCTCTTCCCTCTAAGCAGTCCCACATGCTGCTGCCATGCCGTACAGGAAAGCAAATATCCGTGGTTGCTCTGATATCAAATAACTTTGCTGACCTCCCTTGAAGAGAGTTTCTTATAAAAATCTTCAGTCCAAAGGTTTCAGTCAGTTGGACCCTTGCAGAGGTTTCTGAACTCTGGTGATTTATTACTCATGAGTAATTTTGTGCTTTATGGAAAACCTTGCTGGAAATATATGGGGGTACAAAAGTATTGATTAACCAGTGATCCTGTGCCAAAGCTACCCATGAACGAGGACAGGAATGGGGTTTCAGGCTATGGGGTAAGGCTTGGAGGATGAACCTGCAGAGGAGCAGGAGCTCTGTGATGGGCAGGTTTGAACCAGGACCCTAACAACGGGATAAGGCACCCACTCCTTTCTGGAGTAAGCTTATGCAGTAAGGTAGGGGATCAGTTTTCAGTCTCCTCATCCAGAACAGGGTGGAACTGGGGTCTGAGAAGCCTCTTGGAGCCTGAGTGACTGACAACAGTCATGTACAGGGGCTGAGTCCCAGGACTGCTGCAAATGAAGGCATCAGCACATGATGTCCTCATGAACCTCATGGCTCACCCAGGAACACCTCTTATGGTGGAGGTGGCCTCACGTTCCCACATAGGACTCTGGAAATGGAGGGACTCTTTGAGGAGGCAAGATGGGATGATTTTTTTGACAAATTTGGCTGAAAGAGAGGAAATAATCTGTTCCAGGGATGGGTCAGCAAGTTTTGTTATCCCAGTGTCAGAAACTAACAGTGGTGGGTTGACAAAGGGGACATAGGCTATGGGAGTAGCATCCGCTTTACCTTCTATGTAGCTGGCTGGTGTTAGAGAGTGCATGAATGTCAGCTCAAAATTAGTGTGTAAAGCAATGGACAGAGATGTAAAGCAAAGGACAGCACATTCTGTCCTAAGTGATCATCTTTGAACAGCCACCAATGTCGTAAAGCAAGGCAGAATTTACACCAGGTTAGTTGGTGATGCTGTAGATCAGCATGGTCTTCAGCTGGAAAAAATCCACAGAAAGAAGAAGGTAGATAAAGCTTGACAAAAGCTAAAGGTTGGCTTGGCAATTCTGACCTCATCTCTCAAGTAGTTCCTTGGTGATTTAAGTGGAAAGCTTTAAATTTAATGAAAATATTTTGGTTTTTAGTGTTGCAGAGATGTGGAGGAGAAAGCAAGACTGAAGCCCCTGTCTGCCTAAACCCCAGTCTGTAGTCACATCTATCCTTACATCCCAGTCAGTTGGGATTTACAGTTTTGGCAACAGTTTCCCAAGCTTGCTTTGTAAGTGGCTGGATTTTGCACAACTTGCTGTGGTTGTGGAGAGAAGCGAAGATCAACAATCTGTGATGTTCTTTGATGTACCCTGTGCACCACAGGTCACCTGGGACCTGGTTCCTGTGATCACAACCTTTCAGTTGGGGAGGAGGCTGAGGAATACAGGTCATCAGCAGGCCAGGCTGGCATCTCCTTCCTTCCGCCGTGCAGAGTTTCTCACTCCAACACACTCATTGAGGTCTACAGATCATTATTTTCATTACTGGTGATTCATGTGAAGGGTTTCACAACCGGGCCTGCTGGTGTAATATGTTCCTTTCCACAGTACCATTTATCTAAAGATCTCTGAATACTTTTTGTACATTAAATATTAATCCAAGTTTTGCCACCAGTGATGTAGGTAAGAAGGATCATTTTCATCTTGCAAATGAGGTAAACTGAGGTACAGAGCAAGAAAGTGATTTACCCAATACTTTGCAGGTTGTGTAGCTTACAGTGAGTTTACATTTCCTGGACATGGTCCTATTTCCCTGCCCAAACTTTAAAGGAACATTCAATTTCCTGGGGCTAAGGCTGAGCAGGAATCTGCTATAGCTGTAAATCAGAAGGCCTGATGTGAATCAGAACTTCCTCTAGTGTTTGGGAATGTTTGGATTTGTCATCCCAGAACGGCCTTGACCTGAAAGGATTGGAGCAGAACTGGTTTGTTTTTAGGGCTGTTATCAACTGGTTGATGTAAGAAGTAGAGTTTAGAGTCAGTGAAGAATTCTTGGGATCTATCCATTCTCATCTTCTTGCATGGTCAGTGTGGGCAGTGGAGGATGAAAGTGGTTCATCTGGTGCAGCTGCCTATTAGGGGATGGGAAGGGTTGTGAACTGAACTCCGTTGTCTTTTAGCTGCAAGGGGAGATGAGGTTAATGTCTCAAGTGAATCGCATCCTAGTCTCCCCAGAGAAACAAAGTTGGAAACAGAATGGGGACAGATTTAATCTTTTGCTTGGAGTCTCTTGCAGTAATTAGATGGATGGTTTCAATGGTGTGTGTTATAATATCTCCAAAAGAAAGGAGTGGAAAGGCAGTCCTTCCTTTCCCTGTGCTAGAGTTGGGATTAGGGTTAGGGTTAGGGTTGGGTTAGGGTTAGGGTTCCCCAGCCCAAGGAAAGCTGTTCAATTTTGGAGGAGGTACATGTCCATAGAGGGGAATTGTCTTGCTTGTGTTCCTTTAACCAGTCAACAGCAGAGCCAGGAAAGCAATTCCTGTCTACCTGCTCTCCCCAGTGGTCCCATTACTCGGACACATCACCACTGAACTGACCTTTATCCACCTCTGCTTCCTCCCTGCCAGGGTCCCCTTCTCTGCGGGCATATCCTCTCATCTCTGTCATCACCCGGCAGCCCTCTGTGGTGCCCCAGCTGCTCCCGGCTGCCGGCAGCTCCCGGGTGCTGCCCGCCCAGCCCTGCTCGGGGGCTGCAGGCACGGAAGTTTCCCCCAGCGAGGCCCAGGGCAGCAGCGAGTCGGAGACAGAGCAGCCCCCACCGCGCTCCAAAAAGCCACGCAGGAGTAGGACCATCTTCACCGAGGTCCAACTCATGGGCCTGGAGAAGAAATTCCAGAAGCAGAAGTACCTCTCTACTCCTGACAGGTAGGTTTGTTGCTGACAGCAGGAATAGGGATGAGCAAAAGGTCTGTTCCAGCAGTGCTCAGCTGTTCCGCACTGAACATTCACTGCCTGGGCTGTGCTGCCTTTCGCTGCGCTGCGGTGCCTCTGCCCTTGGCCACGGCCATGGCAGGTAACCAGATTCAATTTCAAGGCTGCTTTTCCTGGGATCAAAGGTGACACGAGTAAATCATATTAGGGGAAATGCCGTGTGATGTTAGACATGCTTGGGAGCAGGTCTCCATGCTCAGAGATCTTCTCCGAGCAGGAGGATCTCCTCCCTTCCCATTCCTGCTGCACACTTGAAAAAAAGATGGAGCCTGTGTTCCCCTGGGGTCTGCTGGTGTGTCCATGACTGCTGTGTGCCCATGGTAGCTTCAGATGGCTCCTGAGCTGGCTTTCATCCATCCCCTTGGTCAGCAAGTCAGTGGGAAGGTCGTAGGTAGCCTGACCATGAGCTTGGAAAGCAGAACCTGGAGCTGAAAGCTGCCTTGGAAAGGCATGAGCAAGTTCCTTGTCATTGTGAAAGAAAAGGCAAGTTCTTAGGCACTCCTTGGTACCACATGGGCAAACCAAACTAAGAGAGTCTTTAGTTTCTTTAAGGGCTTTGAATTCTACTTTGCAAATTTAAATTATGGAAAAATGACCCATCCAATTCCTAGGAAGTTTGTAAACCTGGAGAAGGTTTGAAAAGAATCAGCCCCTCCACTCCACACATGGCAGTGTCTCAATATTTAAATTGATTTTGAAGATGGTATTCTCTGCTCCTACTGTCTGTCACTAAATTGCAGCAACACCAAAATTCTTGGCCTGGCCAGCCTGTCTCATGCAGTTTCAGAGTTTCTGCCGTGCCTGCACTGACTCCTCACAGTTTCACATCACCAGATGGTTGACACTGTTGCTGAAGCACTTGAGGCTGGTAATTAGCAATCTCATATGACTGTTCTTTGGCTTCATTGAGGGCAATGATCAATTCCTGCCCATGTTCCACGTCCCCTGTGTTTGTTTCCTTGGGTTTCCAGGCAGTACTGGTTGCACTGAGGTGTGTGGCAAGAGATGGCAGCTGGTTGCAGGCAGCCCGGGTGCTACCAGACGTGCACTAAGGCATGAAGGGTTGGCCAAGCCGTTCTTCTCTCTATCAACTCATGGCTGGAAATACGGTGGCAAAGCAGTGGATTGTGATCTGTGTTCAATCCTGCAGCTTTTGGCCTGGATAGGAGATTATATCCCTGGAAGGGCATCTGAAGCCCCTGGTCTATCAGTAGTGAGGGAGTGCAGCACAACCGGGTAATGACTCTGACAGGTTCTGCTCTTAAATAACAGTAATGGTGTCTTAAGTCAATGGCTTCAGATGTGATGTAGTGGCATAACAAGCCTGCAGGTCCAGAGTGAATCCAGAGCAGGATGAAGCTTGAATCCATGAGTGTGAGAAGGAGCACGGAGAGCTGGTGTGGAGATTGTGGGTGTTTGCAAATGTAAGTCTGGTTGCCCAAGCAACCCAGATAAAACAAAGGTTTTATTATTAAAAACTTGGCCTTGACAAATGTCTTCCCCAATCTAAAGGCAAGGAGATATTTTCCAAAAAGTCACAGAATCCACAACGCTGTGGAATGTGGCTCTGAGTTGGAGTTGTCCCGCCTTCAGGTCTTGCATGACTCCAAGGGGCACTTTCCTGGCATGGTCAAGGATTTCCAACTCCATCGCTTGTGCAATTCCATTACAAAACTGCCAGATGCATGGTGCTATCACCCGTGGGGAAGGATCAGGAGCTACTCTGAGCTGCATTTGCTTCATATCCTGGGCTTCAATATAGAAATAAAGAATGCGTTCACATGAACTTGCATGGATTGGAGATTTGTGGAGGATGAATCAGGATTATGGGCTGTCTGCAACATGTACCCTGCAGCTAAACATGCAAATAATAAATTCACTTAGAAGCCTAAATTGCCTAAATAGCAGAATGTATATGAAATTAATAGATTTAGATGTACTACTACTCCATGAGAAATGGGCAAGTACCATGATCCCCATTCTGAAGGTAGTGAAGAAGAAAAAATTATGTAAAGAGTAGCACTTTCAAAGACATTCTGATGCTGGGTGTCTGTTCCTATGTGTTTGCTTCAGACACAGAGACCTGTTTTTCACGTATGTGATGTACCAGTAGCTCTTAACTCAGAACAAACATGGAGTGTCAGCAGTTGGAGTGCAGCAGGTTCATGTTTCCAAGAGGGCAGACAAACCCTGCACTTCTAGGAGGAGAAAAGAGAACAGAGCTTGTGAACACCTGCATCATCTATAGGAGCATCTGTCTTTGCCTCCTAAATTCGTGGGTTTTACCACTTTTGTGTGACTGTTCTCAAACCAACTGATCAGAGAGACACTGCTGAATGCTCTTACAGTGTTGGACTGCCTGGATGTGGCACCTGAGCTCCTCTTGGCCTCTGCAAACTCATTTTGTTGCCTGTTTTGTCTCCCAGGCTTGACTTAGCCCAGTCCTTGGGGCTGACTCAGCTCCAGGTGAAGACATGGTACCAGAACCGCAGGATGAAGTGGAAGAAAATGGTAAGTGGGTCCTTCTAATTTCTCCATGGTCCTTAAAAACTGGTTGCAAAAGGATAGATTTGGAAGCTGAGCATAGTGGAGTTACTTGTATCTATTTATACCAAATTTTGTTTTATTTCTAATTGTTTTTCACAGAGATTGTCTCTTTTTTTAAAGTGTTCATACTGCAGCATATGTGGTGAGCTAGAGGGGACCAAAGGCAGTAGGGAGAACAAAGCAAAGGGGTGAAAGAAATGAGAACAGAACTGAGGGAAGAACTAAAATATCTCTTTTTGCATTTTTGGCATTCCTGTGATCTCTGTGCTTCTGAGATTGTTTTTGTGCATAGTCAAAAAGACTGTGTTGCTCTATGGAAACAGTGCAGTTTTGAGAGCTGATATCATTAATTGCTTCTCATCTCTTCCTTTCACCTTTCACTCATTCTCATCTTCATGGTCCTTTTCTGATTCTGATTTTCTAAAATGCTTTTTAGAAAGGACAACCACCCAATAAATCCTGATGGGAATATGATGCTGTGACATTCTCTAGTGGAGGTGTCCATGTTTTTTGATCTGAGAGAGGAGATGCAGTTCTATGCTGTTCCTTTGAATGTATGTGGCAGCCACAGAAATTACTGTCACTTCAAGCAAAATTGGGATTAGCTTGGATACAGATCCTTGGCGGGAGTGTCTTGTTGCTGCAGGGACAGTGTGAAGAGAGAGGGAATGAGACATAGGAACAGGATGTCTGAAACCAGCAGAGTTCAGGTTGATCCTGATGGTTCATCTCTTTGCCCCAGGTGTTAAAGGGTGGACAGGAAGCTCCAACAAAGCCCAAAGGTCGTCCAAAGAAAAACTCCATTCCCACCTCAGAGGAGATCGAAGCAGAGGAGAAAATGAACAGCCAGGCTCAGAGTCAGGAGCTGGAGGGATCTCAGGCCTCCAAGGAGCCAAAACTGACAGAGGAGAAGCCACAAGTCCCACTGGAGACAGAGAAGTCTCCAGAACATATACCAGAGCCATCCTCAGAGGAGACTACACCATTAATTTAAAAGAGAGAGAAAGGAGAGGAAAAGAAAAGCAAAAAACACACAAAAGAAGAACACCAAAACCAAATATATATATGTATATATATATTTAAATATGTATGTAATGGTGTGTGTGTACATATATATATAAATATATATATATATATATGTAGACCTTGTGTATAAGTCTAAAGATTGGTCACTTTGTGCCTTTGGGAATCAGCCATCATGGGCCAGGCAGAACAAAGATCCTGTGGGAGTGGTGCCAGCCTGTTCCTCCAGTGGGTGCCTGAGCCTTCCTGTGGAGAGGGCCACAGACCAGGGTGTGTTTCCAGGGGAAACCACACCTAGAACCCCAAGACAGCTCCTGGAGAAGCTCAGGGCTCTCCAAGGTGGCGGGAGGCAGGTGTGTGGCTGTGTTGGAGGGTTGGTGTATTCCTTTGACTGTATCCTTTCAATGTGTGGTGCCAATGGACAAAGAGCTTGGCCTGGGCTTGGATCAGGGACAGCCAAGGAATGGGAGCTCTGACAGCACCATTTCCTCGTGTAACCAGCACTTATTTCTGTTAGGGATAGACCCAAGTTAAACAATTTTAGGAAGGGGTTCAGACCCCCAGGTTTGCTTTGGTCCAGTTAAGATCAAAGCTTCTGAAGGGAGATCCATACCCAGGTCAGTTCCGATTGCGTCTCCTTGGATTGTTTGGGTGCCGTGTCTGTGAATTTGCAGTGATCTGGGATAAAACTTGGAATGAGATGAGGGTTTGGATTTGAGTCTGCTCCAAAAGTTTTGGGATACGTGGATCTGGGACTTTTGCTTTGGGCCCACTTCTAATTTTTGTAGGGATTTTTTAAATGAACTCTTAAATGTTTTCAGGGTTTGGGGGGAATGATGGATTTCCAAAGTTGCTGCAGGAAGTTGGCGTTTGTTTAAGATGTGTGTCAAGAATAGATGTGCATCATGTTTCAGAGAGTCTTGTTAAGGCTGCATTTTGCCCAAAGGCTGCAAGAGATGTATTAAGATAACCTTTATTTTTTAATTAAAAATAAAATATATAAATCAAACAGTTCTTGCTGTTGTTTGTGTCTGAGAGATTCTCATTTCAGAATGTCAGGCAGAGGCTTTTCTGGGATAGGTCTTTCTATTCCAATAGAACCTGAAGAAAATTAGGGGCATCAGATTTTCATGAACACCACTGCACAACAAGCTCTGTGTAAACTACTTGTAGCACTTGCTAAGGAAGGTAAGAGTGTTGTAAATGCCACCTTGTACTGGGTGACTGTGCCAGAACAAGGGCACTATTTTCTATCACCTCCTCCAGTTTTGAACACACATTTAGTGGCTCTGTGTGGCCCTGTGAAGATAGTTTCTGAATATCCCTTTTTTGGGGTGACAAGGATTCACACACAGATCTCAAGTGACTTATCCAAGCAGTGTTGAGTGGGGAGAAAGGGATTATTTTTCCCACAGTTTCTTGCTCAGTGGTGTTTGGAAATGTCTGATTCCAGCTCTGCATTAGCTCTGTGATGCACTGGGTGATATTATGTGGTGAAACTCCAGCTTCAGCCAAGCCAGGGGTGGGACACGCTCTACTCCCTGTGGAGTGCACAACACTCCATATATACTCCACAATACACAATAATCAACTTGGGAAAGGCAGCCACTGGTTTAAGTGCATCTACAGGTTTGCATGTAAACCTAAATCAAATTTACCAGAGCTGGGCAATACTCATTTGCAAAGAACTTGGAAAATACCAGGTGTTTGTTGCCTTTTAGCTCTTTTTTTCTATGTCACAGTGAGCTAGAAATGGGATGAAACATTTCCCTCTTGCCTGTTGTTTTGCAAACGCAGGCTGTGAGCAGCAAAGTCTTTCCTCTGCTATTAAAAGCATCAAAATGTGGTTGTCTTTGAACATTGTTCTTTCCACAGAGCCCTGGCATACTCATGACAGGCCCAGTGAGAGGCAAAGGTGGCAGGGTAGGATTTTGGTGCTTGTCTGGAGCTATGATACAATGTCTGCGTGTTGCACATCATTTATCTGTGGATGTCTTTTTTCCTTTTCTTTACAGAATTGTACTTCAGTTCAACCATATCTATTGGACTACAAATGACAATTTAAAAAGGCCTATGGCCTGTTTATACAGGAATTAGATTAGATGGTCTATGAAATCTGTAATCAGCCTCTATTGTTCTTAGACAGTGGCATCAGCACTCCTATCTCCACAGAAAATGTTTCTACATGTCTTAAATGGTGCAGTACTCAGGGAGGGTGAAGTGAGCAATTGAGTGGAAATAATTTGTCTAATAATGAGTTTCACCATCAAATTGCAAAAAAACTCTTCAAGAGTCTCTACTCAATTGATTTGTAAGCCTGACTAGCCAAATTTTGTGTGCAGATCATTCTAGAAACAAAAAGCTGACCATCAGGGAAGGCATCAAAGATATTTCAACTTGTCTGAGTCAAAATGAAATGTTTGGTAATGAATCTGTTCTCTTCCAGGCCAGGTTGGACAGTGCTTGGAGCAACTTGGACTAGTGGAAGGTGTCCCTGTCCGTGGCAGGGGGTGGGACTGGATGAGCTTTAAGGTCCCTTTGAGCCCAAACCATTCTGGGTTTTTTTAATTAAAAAAAAAAAAAATCAGATATACTTCAAACACAGCATTTGGAAACTTCAGAATTTTCTGGAACCAAAAGGTGTTTTATAAAACGGATAATGCAGATGCGTTTGCTGGGTTTGTTTGCAGTTGCTACCCAGTGGATTTGTCCAATTTGAGGAATTCTGATAGATTTATGTGATGGGGTGGGGAAAGAAAAGTAGAAACAGGAAAAAAAAATCAGTTTCTTGCCCTGAAATAGGAAGTGGTGTATGGTATTTCTTTGCTGTCCAATGAAACAGATAAACATGAGAATACAAAATTTGCAAAAATTTTAATGATACATTTCTAAGTCCCAAGGAAAGCAAAGCTGGCCGTTTTCCCACGACAGGTAAAGTAAGTTTTACGAAACAACATTTCCCACTTCCCAGATGAAAATAATTGTGTCTGACTCAGCCCCACTTTACAGTGGGAACAGTTCCAGTGATTTTAATTTTTTTTTCCTTGTTAATCCCAGTCTAATCACTTATGAGTCAATCTGGGTAAAAATGGAACTCTCTTGCTGTCTGGGCTAGTTTGTCATGAGTCCATAAGACGCTAAAGAAGTTTTTGTTTCTCTTTTGGCTGACGAGCAATCTTAACATCTTATTTTTCAGTGTGATTATTTAGGTCCTAAATTAGCTCTGGAAACACTCTCTGCTACTGCTCACACTGACATTCCCAATAATCTTTTGAGTGATCATGGAAGGCACATTCAGAACATGTATTTGGATGGAGGGGAAAACAGGAGGGAAAAAATGGGGAAACCATGGAATTATTTGTTGGCTAAATCCTTTTATCCTTTTTGTCTGTTCCACATTATGCCTGCAATGGGAATAAAATTACAAATTCTAGTAGAACTAAACATAGTGATCCCAGCTGTTGTTGGGAGGTGAGTGCTCCTTTTCCTCTTGCTTTAAAGTTTTTCCTAATTAGGGTATATTTTTGGTCTTGTCACTGAAATGCCAAGAACTGAGTGACTCTTCCATTGGCTTTGAGCTGAGCTGGGCTGGGTTTGAAGGCTGGACTGGGATTTAGTGCTTAATGGGGACTGTGGGCTAAAAGTTGTGCTTGTCTTGTGCTCCTGAGACTCAGGAAAAAAGCACAAGCCTGATTTTGAGCACCTGAATTCAGAGGTGCAGCCACAGGGAGCTGCTCCCTGAGAGAATCTGCACAAACAGTCCCATCCATACCCCCAGTGACAGCCAAGTGCTGCCTGGGGGCCTTTGGGCAAGCCCTGGAGGTGGTTTCATTCCTTTTTGTTGACTGTTGTGTTTCCCAGGATCTGCTGTCCCAGGACTGCTGGTCCCAGAAATCTTGACTGGAGACAAGACCCCTTGGAATTGAGCCCTGCTGATGTTCAGGGGTGTTTGGCTTCCAGTCCTGACAGAAGGGAACAAGCTCCAGTGTTGAAATCCCAACTCCCCAACAGGGATGGGAAGTGCTCATATCCGGAGTTCTGGCTGGGACCCACCTTTTATTGTACCCACTGCTGAGATAATTTTGCAAAGCACTGAGCTCATTCTGCAGGATGGTTCCCCCAGGTCCCAGCAAGGATGAACAAGGCAAAAAACTGTCAGTATTCATTTAACTTCAGGCCAGTACAAAGAAATTTGGTGCTTGGGTGGGCTTTCAGTTCCTCCCCTCTCCATCATCTTTCTTCAGGAGCAAAATGGAAAAGGACAGCACAAAAGAGTGGACTGAAAACAAAGAGGGGAGAAGGAGGAGCTGAAAGAAAAAGCAAATGGGAAGAGTGTAACTGCATCAACTTACATGAAAAATAAAAACTATGGTGAAAAATAACCGTGGTGAAAAGTCAACTTTTTTTTGGACAGATGAAGCTCTAATTCTGTAAAGAGATATGTTTCTGTAGTTTAGCTACATGTGAAAGATGATGAATGACAGGTTTTTCATAAGTTTCCTTTTATGCTGTGTAAATTAAAATATAGCTGGGTAAAGAATACTTGGATTAGACTCAGGCTACGATACAGGATTTGGGCCCAAATCTGTGTCTTGACAAAAGCAGAGGTCTGGTGAAGCCTAGATCCTATAGAATCTTGGATGTTTGGCATAAATATCCTGTAAGAACCTTGTTTGTCTTTCTTCCCAAGGTCTGGTAGTGCCTAGTAGGATTTATCAGGTTTTATTGTAAACTGAAGAATAGGATTTGGGGACTTCAGTCTTTGGAGTACAGTAGCTTTCCATTATTACATGGTAGCTGCAATTTAAATATCTTAAATTAGTGATACTTGATATAAATGACAACCTAAAAACTGACTAAAAATTCCCTCCCAACTTGTCCTTTGTCCTGTGTCTAGGAATCCATGACTGGATACAAGACTTAGACCTTGAAGTCATGGAGTTAAAGTTCATGAGAGTGATTTTCAATGCAGGGATTTGAACCCTAAAATGTAAATATATTTTTCCCTAGCAGAAATATATTAATTCTAGTTGTTGTTTTTGTTTAAACCAGACACCTTGTGGTTTCTAGGCTCTTCCCACTAATTCCAGTCCCCTCCCATATTATAAACCTCCTTGAACGTAGTGTCCCAACACAGTGGAATAATAGTCACTGCTCAGAAGGAGGCCTCTGGATCTGCTGGGATCCATGGGCAAAAGGAACCTCTCCCAAAGGGAGAGGTGTAGGCAGCTGCCAATGGACAGGGAACCCTCCAGGCTGCTGGGACAGGTCACTTCACTGCTGGAAACACCAGAGCTCTTGTTTTGTCAAACAATTGAGAGTAATAGAAAGTGTTGCTCACTAGGAGAAGTTCCTGAAATCATAGACAGCCTGCCTTTCTGCCCGCAGCTGAGAGCAGGGACTTTCTCTCTCAGAGATTACTGAAGAACAAATTTATCAAGGAGAAATTTCAGGAGCCAAAATTTCCTGGGGAAGAAGGCAGCAGAGGCTGCCAAGTGCTAACAAAAGCAGAGGAAGTGATGGTACCCCTTGGGCAAATGCTTCTAATATTTGCATAAACCAAAGGAACCAAACCCTTGTAGAGAAAACAACAGTGAAATATTTCAGGCCTTCTACGCTTCCCACACGGACCATTAATGTCGTTCCCAAGCAGAAGCCAGCCTTGTCAGGTGGAGAAGGTTCCAACTTCCTGGACACTTCAGACTTCAACCTTCTCACCACGCCCAAAGCCAACTCTCACTGAAGCTGAAGCAAAACCTTCATTAGTTCTATCAGAGCTACACATTTCTGATGCTGATCCTTGCAGACCACAATGAGTTCAGGTGGGTTTGGTGAGGACAAAAAGTACAAGGGACCCTACAGCCCTGCGAGGTGTCACAGACACTGTCGCTGAAAGGGAATTAAGTCAAAGCAGGTCTGAGAGCTGCTTGGAATCAGTCAGGTCGTACTGTTTATGTAAGAAGGAACTCACTGGGAGAAAGCTTTCAGCAGCGTCCTTTCCTGTCCCAGTTTGGGTGGCTGTTCCAGCAGTGTCACCTCGTAATTACAATACTGTAGTAATGCCCTTACTTACTCTTACAAATGTAATGGGACAAGAGAGGAGTAAACTCTCATGAAAACAGCAGGGTTCCACTCTTGAGGTTGCTGGATACAAACACTGCATATTTTTCAAGAACTTTTTAGCAAGCCAACATTGAGGGAGAGAGGTTATTTGTAAAGCCAGATCACACAGCTCTCTGTGGCGCTTTCCTGGTGCCTTTGGAGAATTCAGATTCTCCTATATATTTGGTAGCTCACTAACAAGGAGGAGGAAACAAGCTGAAACAAGGTGGATTAAAAATGATAAATGCACAAGCAGGGCACGGGCTGGGGGTTCTTGTGTACAACGATTCTGCTGAGAGATGGTGGCACCAGCTCAGTGAAGAGAAACTTCTCCAGCATCCATCCCTGTCCTTGGCACATAAGTGTGTGTACAAGCCTTGGGGCTCTGGGTCCAAGGTCCTGTCAGGATGAATGCGAATTTTCCTCTGCTTACTGGAACTTTGCATTGTCTGTAATTCTGTCTGTCTTCCCAGCCTTCCTGCCTTGGCCATTTCCTGGTTAATTCTGCTCCCACAGGAAGACCTTTGGGCTTTGGCAGCTGGAGAATGGCACCTCCTGGGATTCCTGGAGCTGTGTTCCTTCAATGCTGCCAGATTTAGAGTAGCAGACACCTGAGTGTGCTCCCAGACCACAGGCTGCCACATCAGGGCTGCTTTCCATGTCCAGAACAATTGCTCCCTTTTTCCTGTGCTGTGCCCATCCCTGGTTTGGTGTGGGAGGACCGGAGGAGCATGTCTTCAGTCTGAGAGGACTGAACCCTGCCAAACAACAGATGCAGAGCATCAGCTCTCTGGAAACCTCAAAGGAAACAAAGGTCTGGAGTCTGGGCCAGCTAAGGAGGGAGAGCAGCTTTCTGTGCTGGGATTTGTACACAGGAGCTGCTTCATGGTGAAAATTAACAGCAGCTAATCCATAACGTCACCTGCTCCTCCACATGGAGATATTTCTATTATTTGGGTGGGGAGCATGACTCAGAGAAACTATTTCCTCTCTTGTCCATGCTTTCTCATTACTGGAAAGACAATGGTATTTTTCCCCCTGTGTTTCATTTTGTGTTATTTAGGATAATGATGCTGAGGAGGTGTCTGATAATGGGATTAGAAGCCCAGACTGGGAATTACCTGCCTTATTCTCCATGTGCCTCAATGAATGTTTACCCCTGAGGTAATAATTAGATCCGTTCCTGCAGTGAAAAGTCACCATCTTGCACAGTGAGATGAAGATGTCAGAGAACAGAGAATGGCTTGGCATTTGTTCCAAGCTGTTGCCAGGACAGAGGGAACAACTCATTCCTGAAGCATCAGCCAGTTATTTCCTTGCTAAATCTGAGGTTCATTGTTCCCCTTCCCCAGGACCTGCTCCTCCCCTCGTGCCTTGTTAACATCCCGGGATGAGTCAAAGCTCTTGAACTTGATCCTCCCCTTGATAGGAACTGATTGGAAGCTGTAGAACAGTCTCCCTACACCCCTTCCCGAGGAATGCTCAGGTCCCTGGCTCTCAGCCTTGGGCTGGATTAGGCCAAGCGTGCTGACCTTTCGGGCACAGCACGGAGCCCATCTGCTCTGGCAGCAATTTGGGAGCCTGAGGCAGCAGAGTAAGATTTTCCTGATTTGCTCAGTGCCCTGAGCACTTTGTGTGGGACATGGGCTGGGAACAAGGGCCAAGATAAGGTGTCAGAGTCTGAATTGGAGACATTTTGGGAGAAATGCTGATTTTGAAGCAGCAGATAATACTCCTTCTGAAGGTACTGAGCTCCTTGGAGGGTGTCACACTCTTCTCCCGCAGCCCTGGTCCCCCAAAATACTGCACATCCAGTCTGTGGGCTGCAAAGACAGGATGCTTTTTTTCTTTCAGAAACCCAAAGCTTTCTACATTTTAGCTCTTTCTCAAGATCTGCTGTTAGCAAAGAAACTGAACGCTACTTGTGCACAACAAATCTGGAGCAGGTGAACAGGGGAGTGTTGCCAAACCACTGATGCTCCCCAAGTGCTTCTCAGAGCTGGGTGTCCTCTTTGGTGGATCCTATTTTTAGCAGTTTCATTTCCAGCTTGTTCTTCCTAACAGATTACATTGATTAAACTTGGTATAGTTACAATAACAACAGACCAGGAAAGGGATGCTTGTGAAATAGAACACAAATATTCCCCTTTTCACTGTGCAGGTTCTGTGCTGGGGGTGCCTTCTCAGGTTGGTCTCATGGCAGGAGATAAAAGTCAGGATTAACAGGGTCTGTTTGGGTTACAAGATCAGGTTGTTGCAATTCCATGTTTGTTCATACTTTCATAAATATTTCTGTCTCTGTTTTTAAAAAAATGGAGATTTTTTTTTTTTTAGGTTTCTACTCCTCTTGGAAAGCTGTCGCAGAGGCAAGTTCCTTTGGCAGCCCTTCATTAAATTTTCTGTCTAGGCTTCTGGATGTCCCATTTCATGGCATTTTTCCTTGGCATTGTCCACTAGCACAAGCAGTTCTCCCTCTCTGCTGCTTCTCTCCCTGGGTATTTAAAGCTGGGGATCAGATCTCCATGCAATCTTCATTCTGCCAGGGTCTCAGAGGCTTATCCCATGAGATAAACTCCTTCCCAGGATCACTCCCATATCCTTTTGCTGTTTCTGTTCCAGGCTGGATTTATCTTTCTTGAACACAGGTGATGAAAACCATACACATTGCTTCAGTGAAGTTCTCACAGCAGCACCACCTCCATCCCAAATATCTCATCTGGCTCATTTTGAAGTTAAAATTTTTAACTTCAAAAAGTTCAAAAACAGGGTTTTTTAACGTGGGCCACCTGATTTTGGTAGCCAGAGACCTTTTTTAATCATTCAATGATTACCACATGGTTTGCTCCTCCTATATCTCATTCCTCCATCTCCTGTTTTCCCACAGGTTGTACAATTCCTTTGGGTAATGGCAATCTGACTCAACTTTTTGTCTTCACCAAACTCTGATGGCTCAACTCTGCTTTTACTGCCCAGGGTTTTAATTAAAGACTTATATAAAATTAATCTCAGTCATAATCCTGAACAACTCTGTTAATAAACTTCCTTGAGCCCCCTTGTCTCTCTCTGAACACGTTTTCCTTTGATCTCTAGCCACTTCTGGACCCTCTTGTACTAACCCTGCTTTTGTCAGTGAAGTTATTAATTCCTTTTACAGAATTAGAGAATCCATACAAATTGCCAGTGGATGGCATTTTCCCTGTCTAGAAAATCCATTATCTTATTAAGAGAGATTAGCTACAGCAAATGTCTATTCACATTACTCCACTTCCCTGTATCTCCTCTGCTTTATTTTCCTAATCTACTAAAGTTTGTTATATCAAATTTTCTTCCCAGTTCCTAAATACAGGTGACAATTTTTCATGCTAAGTTGGTTTGTTAAAGCCTTTGTTCTTGGTGTTCTGTGATAAAGCATCTTGTATGTGACATGAGATTTGTTTCTTACAGGATTGTCGTAGTTCCGACTTTTCTGCCTGAATTTCCCTCCCAGAGTCCTGCTTTCAACAATTTGAGGATTTACATTCATTTTTCCTACATGGAATCAGGGATATCGTTTCATAAATGCAAATTTTGCTTTCCACAAGCATGGATATGCCCTTTGTCTAATCCAGGAGGTGCCAGTGGATGGGGATACCTGCACAGAGAGATGGATCTGCACCATCCACAGCAAATTGTTCTGACCAAATACAGAGTTCCCAGATATCAGCCCAGCCCTGTTTCTTCTGAGAATTCAAAGGTCAGGCAAACAGGAGTGGGAAATGGGAGCAGTGCTGCTCAATACCATTCCAAACAGTGTTAATGACAACGTCCTTTCATACCTGCCAAAGGGGTTTTAAATTTTTTTCTTTTTAGCTCTCTGTCATTGTTAATCTTTCTTTTTTCCCTCTCATCCTCACTGTTTATTTTTGTTGCAGATTTATTAGGTGCACAGTTAAGTGCCATTTAGCTCTGCAGAACTGTCATTGCCAGCACTTTATGAATGGGATCATTCACTGACAAACTATTTAAACACTAAAAGGGGGGAAAATTTACTGCTCCAGGTCAATGAAGAAGCCAAGATCAACTGAAACTCAGCTGTGTTTCCCCTTGAATATAGGAATGTGACAAAGGTGCTCAGAGTTTTCTTTAATGTATTCTCCTTAATTTATCCTCGCACGTCAAACCAAATGTCACTGTTTTGCAGTGTTATTTTTCCTAAAATAATGCCTTTTTTTTCTGACAGCTTGCAAGAGCCCGGAGATCTAAAAATGTGGCTAAACAGGCAGTCACGCAC
Source organism: Climacteris rufus (assembly GCA_013398175.1). Classification (NCBI taxonomy): domain Eukaryota; kingdom Metazoa; phylum Chordata; class Aves; order Passeriformes; family Climacteridae; genus Climacteris; species Climacteris rufus. Next base: position 304,665 of record VZRZ01002000.1, read on the forward strand.
CTGCTAATTAAGGCTATGAATAAGCTGTGACCAGTCATGCAGCCACGGACAGCCAGTTCCAGGCAGGGAAATTTTTTAGAAAAAATCAAGGATAGTTCTGCAGATCAAATGCAATCCTGGGTATGAGAGCCTGGGAGACATCTGACCTTTTCTCCTTCATAATCCTGAAAAGAAATCTTACTGTATTTTAATATTTCTGGCTGAGATCTGCCAGAAGGGCAGAGTGATGTGTCCTTTCTTCTGCCATTAGATTCACAGGAATTCCTGCCTGTGAGGGTGGGGAGGCCCTGGCACAGGGTGCCCAGAGCAGCTGTGGCTGCCCCATCCCTGGAAGTGTCCAAGGCCAGGTTGGACGGGGCTTGGAGCAACCTGGGATAGTGGAAGGTGTCCCTGTCCATGGCAGGGGGTGCGACTGGACAAGCTTTAATTCCCTTCCAACCCAAATTCTGTGTTCCTATATCAGAGCTGGACTTACCTCTTGGTCATCTCTTCCACCCATGGAGCCTGGTATTAATTCTATGGGTCAGTGCATAGTTGTTACTGGTTATCTGTGCCCTCCTTCAGTCTCCTAGCCCAGGGAGGTCCTGCAGGAAGTTGCATTTTCCATGTTCTTACAAGGAAATTGTCTCCCCTTTTTTTAGCATTGTAATGTATATAACCTTCAAAGAATTGTGTAAGGTTGTCTGTTTACTCATGCTATTTCATGTGTTTAATCATGTCCTTCACATCCTAATCTTTCGGAGTGGTCTTTAATTCCTTATGAGTGTGTGAATATGTATTTATTTGTGTGTGTGTGACTATAGGTTTGCAGAAGGGCTGGACAACCTCCAGGAATGCAGCCAGTGGGGACTGTGGGGTGTTGATTGAGGGACCAAGGTGGCCTCAGGTTTCCTGGCTCTCATGTCTCTGATGCTGTGACCCTCTGAACTCCACTGTTTTTTTCCCAAGTGAAATTTTCCCCTTCACCTGATCCCGGGGTATTGCCAGGCTTACAGCTCATTTATACATGGAGGGATCAAGTTGTGTTGTAAAGTTGACAAAAGTGACAATTTTATATATTTTTCTCCAGCAGTTCCACATTGTTGTGGAAGCTTTTTGACTAATCCACTCAGATTTGGAGTTAATCCTCATGCACTTGGAATATTTGCGTGTAGGCATTTGAGAGATTTAAATGGACCCCACTAACCCCTATGGGGTCTCATTTCTTAAGATACCTTAAAACTCAATCTGTGGAGGAAGATGAGGCAGAAAGGTTTTTTTTTCCTTTTTTTTTCGCCTTTTTTTTTTTTTTGTAGCAA